>BQNB010015230.1:3696-73624 GCA_026074375.1 Tanacetum coccineum | reverse complement strand
ATGCTTGAGCAAGAAGAGTAAAACCAGTCTCCACAACGTGGCGATTACGACACTCAACAAACCCATTTTGATCACTTGTATGAGGACAAGATCACCGATGAATAATTCCTAGCGAAGAGAAAAATGAAGCTAAATTACAAAACTCACCACCCCAATCGGTTTGAACATTCTTTAAGTTTGTGGTGAATTGACGTTCAACCATTTGCACAAATGATTCAAAAGTAGAATACACATCATATTTTTGAGCTAAATGATATATCCACATGTAATGAGAATGATGATCAACACACAACATAAAATATATATAACCTTCCAAAGATAACAAAGGTGCGAGACCCCAAACATCATAATAAACCAAGTCTAGAATATTTTTACTTTGAAATTCAGAAATAAACAAAGGTAGTTTTGAAGATTTTCCCAATGGACAAGAATTACATAAACTTGACAAACTTTAATTTGTAACAGGAAGAGAAAAATTAGAAAGCATAAAACGTAAAAGACGTTGATGAGAATGTTCGAGCTGTCTATGCCAAATGGTTGGGGAAGCTCATATAGCCGAAAATGCTACTTTATTGACCGACTTAAGTTGAGGATGAGTGATGGTGTAAAGACCGTGTTTATAGGGCCAGTGAGAAGAGTGGTGCGTGTAGACTCGTCCTTCACAACAATATAAGAAGTGTGAAATTCAACAAAGACATCATTATCATGACAAAAAATTTGAACAGAAGGAGATTGTGGAAAATTTCTGGTACATGAAGAATGTTTTTTAGAGAAATTGTTTTTTGTGGTGGGTAAACTTTAGATGAACCAATATGAAGAATAGGAAGACCCTTACCGTTGCCAACATGAAGTGCGTCATCATCATAATATGCCTCTAAATTGTCCATCGCTTCCAAACCAGGTGTCACATGACTATTTGCTCTGGTGTCTGAATGCCAATTTATAGTGGCATTAGAGGATTGAGCACGGGTATTTGCAAAGGTAGTGGATGGCCGGGTGCGAATAGTAGAAAGGTCACGATTAGGGCTTTGTGATGGAATGTGACCAACACCACATCTATTGCAAGTGCCATACACTGTGTTTTGAGTAGATGCCCAATCAAATTGATGATCATTACTATGACCTCGGTTGTTTTTGTTACCACAAGAGTTGTTACTATTTCTATGGTTATTGTTATTGTTACTCCTGTTGTTGTTGGATGGGTGAGCACCATAAAAGGCTTGTGGACCAGATGGTGCAATGGATGACACTTGAAATACAAGAGCACTCAATTGAGTAACGAACTCTGAAAGTTGAGCATGATGAGCTTCTGACATGCTTGGTGAGCCCACTCTATAGTTTGCAGCAAAATATGAAGTGGTAGACATAGCAGGTGCATGATTTTTCCAAGCATATAATCATGATCACTAAGGAGTGCATGAAGCTCGCTAAATGTAGTTGGACTTTGACGTGCAGTGATTGTAGTTTTAAGACTATTATATTCTTCATGAAGACCTGAGACAGCAAGCATAACGAGATCTTTATCCTTTACAGGTTCATCGATGGCGGTGAGTGCATCAACATATTCTTAAGCACGATTTAGATAAGCATCGAGAGTTTCATCACCGTGCATCTCTATTCTCAAAAGTTATGTTTAAGACTGTATTCCCTAGATGTGGAATGAGGTGCATACGTCTTTCAATGGACAACCAAAGATCACGAGAAGTTGTACCTTGAACATGGCGAAAATAAGCTTATAAGATTCTAGAGATAATTAGCATATGGACGCGGGCATTGTTGGAGACCCAAATTGGATGATTAGGGTTTTCCTTTGGAACAGTGACACCTTCGGTAACGGATAAGGTTTTTGATGGACACGGTATTGAACCATCTACATAACCCATCAAATTATTTGTGATGATGAATGGTTTAATCATAGTTTTCTAATAACCATAATTTGTGGGTGAAAGGGTAGAAGCGAACTTATGAGAGTTGTGAGCCATTTTATCGACTGTGGTGAAAGCTGAAATCATAGCCATAGTAACATTCCTCTTTTTTAGGGTTTCTGACGATGGCGGCCAGCGGTGGTGAGGTGAACGGAAAACCAAAAATTGATTGAGAGTTTTTTGTTCAAAATTATATGAGGATCTATACGGTGTTTTTGGTTTATCGTAAGTCGATGTCGTTTGGCCAAAAAAGGAAAAACGTGCCTGGATTTTATAAATTCTGGTGAATGATTGTGGAGGCTCAAAAGTGGCCAAAATTATGCCGGAAAAAAGGGTTGTTTAGTGTTTTGGCTCTGATACCATATAAAAACTCAAAATGTATTATTGTAATTGTAAATGTGATTTGTACATTAGATTGTATATGTATATATACTATGCCATGGCTTAGAGACTAAGCAACTAACACATAACCTAATGGGTACGACCCATTTATACAATTGGACTGATCCATCTAATCTAGTTTGGTCTAAAACTATAGCATCACACTAATTACAATCTCCACCATTTTTCTCTTGTTGAACATCATTGGTGGAGTTTGACGATACTTTTTTCTCCACTACCTTTTCAATGAAGCCATCTAAGACTTCATTATGGTTTTCTTCCATGTTGTATGAACGATCCTTATCTTCATCATCTCCATCCTCAAAATCACTACAGTCTAGATCATTCTTGATACGAGTGCTCCAAGTACCAATTTCTTTAACATGAACATCGAAGGTCACACCGTGAATAACAACTTTCACTATCTCAGCAATAAATGAGTCCTTCTTTGTAGCAATACAAACTCTTCCTAAACTCATACTATCTTCTACATCCGAGTCAAAGAACTTAAATTTACCAAACATACTTGCCACTTTTTTGAAAGCGTTTGATCCCCATGCTGTAACACCCCTATATTTGACATATAATAGCGAAAGCTAATCTGGGGTATTACTTCATGAATCATAGTCACAATAATAGAAAACGAATCAAAAGAGACATTTTTAAAAGATAAGTTATCATTCATTATTCATCAGAGTTTTTACAAAAGAGGTCCCAAAATACATTTCAAAACATAAAGTTGAATGATAACAGGTTTGGACGTCCTCATGTCCAATGCCACTCCGTGCCATAGATTGCTCAATTACCTGAGATAAACATGCTAAAATGGTTAACACAACAGTTGAGTGAAATTCACAGTGTTTGTAATGAAATGTTTGAATACAAGTCATCATAAGTGGTAATAATTGCAACGAACAAAATTATCATGGAAAACAGTATTATTGCCCTAAGCTCATGCAACCAAACATTAACATCCTGTAACATCCGGCAATTTTCGAAACTTTAAATGTCTATGTTACCTTTTGACATTTTGGGTCCGGTTCGAATTTTTTTTAACATTTGGACTTTTTACCGTCGCATAAAAACAATTGCCGCGTAGCCTGTAAATTTCAAAACATATTTAAATAATAAATCATAATTATTATTATTTATCTCTCATTTATAAGCTAAACATTTGCTCGGTTCCTGAGACTTTCAAATTACATGTGAATGGGTACACTATTGAAGAATATAACAATAGTGTTACTTCCTAATACTATTTGCTATCATTGCTATTCCTAGCACTATTTGAGAATATATACTATTCCTAATACTATTCCTAGCACTATTTGAGAATATATACTATTCCTAATACTATTCATAATACTATTCCTAATACTATTCCTAGCACTATTTGAGAATATATACTATTCCTATGTAAATACTTATTTTCGTAGAAAAAACTATTTGGAAAACAATGGCGCACCTTTCGCGTTTTGAATCATCCGTTATCTAGCTTAAACGAGTCCCGAACCTTCATATCACAAAAATTACATATTTCGGTCCCTCTTGTAATAATTACATATTTAACCCTAAGTATATTAATACTTGTCTGTTTTTAAGAACTTTCTAATATATATATGTTTACATTATTTGGGTTCAAAACTTTCGTTATAAAAACACACACAATAACTTAAGTTTTCCGGCGCCTATTTTTCTTTTCGGCCGGACTTCGGCACTTTTTCGGCATTAACTACGGAGACACCACAACCAACCTGTCGCCCTATTTCCACTCTGATTCTATCGATCAACCATAGATCCACCATCTATATTCATCATCTCCTCATCACCGGCACCCACGGTCACCATCACCGTTTGTACCACCACATCACCACACACTCTTCTCATCGACCCGCTGCCTCATCCTCACCTCCACCACACCGACGCCTTACCCCCCACAACCTCGTACATCGCCCACCAACCACCCATCTCCTCATCTCCGCACCATACCCTACATCATCCGCCATCATCACCACATCCGCACCCTCCACCAACGACCATACCATTCCCATTAGTGCACCACCAAAAGGGTGCGTTTGGCAGCAAACACCAGCAAGGGTGCGTATGGTTTTATATACCATGAAAAGGGCGCGTTTGGTTGGCAGCGTAGCACTACCAAGGTGCGTTTGGCTTATCAAAAGTAACAAAAGGGTGCGTTGGGTTGTATGTCGACAGCCTTAGGATGCGTTTGGCTGTGTAAATCGCACAAGGTGTGTTTGGTTTTATAGAAAACAGCCAAGGGTGCGTTTGGTTGTTGTTAGCAGCCATAAGGGTGTTTGGTTGGGCAGAAAACACTAAGGGCGTGTTTGGGTTAAATGAAACTCAAATGGGTGCGTTTGCGTATTTGCAGAACGAGTAAGGGTGCGTTTGGTTCGAGGGTTCAACAGCCACTGGGTGTGTTTGGTTGCTGTGAAATGCACTAGGGTGCGTTTGGTTTATACTATGGGTTGATTAGCTTTAAAGGTATATATATATATATATATTTATTTATATATATATATTATATATATATATTTTATATTTTTATATATTATATATATTATATAATATATTATATATTTATATATATATTATATTTATATAGATATGATTAACCGGATATAATGGTGGTATTAGTCTAAATAAAAAATGTTATGCATTTATTATTTCAGTTGTGATGTTTTAAAAACTGTTATGGGGTGTTTGGAATTTGTGGTTAATAAACATATTGGGAGTATTTTGATTTGGGGATAAAAACTGTTAAGGGGTGTGTTTGGGTTTGCAACATGGGTTGATTCAATTGTGGGATACGAAATTTAACTTTGTTAATATGATATCATTAAACAAATGAAGAGGTCATGCCGAGATTTTTATAAATTGTACGCTTGTATTCATTTTTACAAATCATACTTTTGTATTATTCTTGAAATTGAGAATTAATGCTTTAGTTTTATTAAATCGTGAAGACCCGCTAATCAAACGTCATAAGCTATAATTTTGAGATTTCATTTATCTTATATTCGCAATCTTTATAACGTGCGTTATTTTTATTAAAGGATATTTCTATTAAAACTATTTTGGGGATATCCGGGCGAGTGTGAATGATTTAGTTTTCTTTTATTTTTGATCATTCTTTCTTATATAATACTTGGAAAGTTATTATATATCTAAACCATTTTATTTTATTTGTCATCTTTTAGATGACACACATGTTGTGTATCATATACGCTTCGAGTTATTCTTTTAGGTGGGTATCTTGTTATATAATTCACGATATAAATTATATATTTGGTCATTTTTCATTATGTAATATATACGGAATATATTACACACTTTGCGTTTACTTTTGATTTATTTATTTAACCAACTACCAAACTATTACAACTTGAAACCTAAGTCTTTTATCAACGTGGCGCGTTGATGTAACCATCCATCCAAAAATCCAAATACATCATCCTAGGCTAGTGGGTCATAGTCGTTAGGATAAACCGCAACTTCTGGGTCGAGCCGTTCCGGTCTTCGTTTGTGCTGTGTTTAGTATGTGCATTTCTGCCAATCGTTCAACATCATCGATGTGAGTTTATAGCCCATGTTTACCGTGTGTTTACATATATGTGTGGGCGACATATTTTTGGGGGTGTTACATCCGTGCCATAGTTGCTCAATTACCTGAGATAAATATTCTAAAAAGGGGTCAACTCAGTTGAGTGAATTCAATAGGCTTGAAATGTATATTGTATTCGTCGTTCTCTTGTATCTTGTGTTGTTGTATTATGAAGTAACACTCCCGGACATATTTCCGCTGCGACTCGTTTTTGGGGGGTGTTACACATCCGAAGTTAATTTAATGACTTGAAGGAACAACTATCCTTAAGGAAAGGTGAACTGCCAAAGTTATCATTTGTTCTCAAATATAGTGCTTTTGGTTACCCCATGTACGGGTACACCAACGGGAGTCGTCACCCCCAATAGATATATCCACAATATTCACGTTCACTCGCAAGTGACTAATGGTTAATGATTAAGAAATATTAGCAGTGAAGGCAAACTTAGGCAATAATATATGATGATAGCATACAGTTGGAAAAATACTTGTATTCATGGTTTATAGCATGTATCTCCCCCATGGAGTTTAGAAAACATGTAAAAGTGGGACTATGAACTCACCTTATCAAGGTAGTTGATTGATTTGAAATTTAATTCAAATGAGAGTAAACAGCCTTGTCACACAACCTGGGGGTAATATATCAAGTCTTAGTTCGATTGTTGATAATTTAATAGATGGATAATTACATAGATGAAGATTGTGGGTTGTTATAGTCTCCCTCCCTTAAAAGAAATCTCGTCTCGAGATTTAGTTAGATGTCGGAGTGATGTTTAAAAATAGATATGGATACTTGGCAAAAATTTGATCTTCGCGTTCCCATGTAAATTCTGGTCCTCTTTTAGAGTTCCATCTTACCTTGATTATAGGAATACGACTCTGACTTAGTTGTTTGACTTCACGATCCATAATTTCCACTGGTTCTTCCATAAAATTAAGCATGTCATCAAGCCAAAGCTCTTTCATTAAAATAACGAGAAATTCGTCAGATAGGTATTTCTTTAGATTAGAAACGTGGAAAGTACTATGAACACTACTGAGTTCTTCAGGAATCTCAAGTGTGTATGCCATTGGGCCGACCCTTTTAAGGATCTTAAATGGTCTAATGTACCGGAGGTTAAGCTTTCCTCATTTCTGAATCGGATGACACGTTTCTGAGGTGATACTTTTAACATAACACGATCTCCAACTTGGAATACTAAAGGATTTCGCATTATATTAGCATAACTCCTTTGTCGGTCTCTTGCAGCTTGCAAGCATTGTCGAATTTGCACTATCTTTTCGGTAGTTTCATGGATTATCTCTGGTCTTGTGAGTTAAACATTTCCAACTTCGGCCCAGCAGACATTGTGATCTGCACTTTCGGATCATAAAGTTCCTTGATGGTGCTGCTTAATCTGGTTTATGGTACTGGTTATATCCCCCCCCCCCCCCCCCCCCCCCCCCCCCCCCCCTCTAAGAAAATCTACCAATGGTAAGTGTCTTTCCCAACCTTTTCCAAAATCTATAACACAGGCTCGAAGCATGTCTTCGAGTGTTTGGATGTTCTTTCACTTTGTCTATTAGTTTTGGGATGATATGTTTTACTCATGTCTAATTAAGTACCCAAAGCATTCTGCAATGACTGCCAGAATCTGGATGTGAAATGACTGTAACGATCTGAGATGATGGATATCGGCACTCCATGTCGTGAGACTATTTCCTTTATAAATAACATTGTAAGGGTTTCCATATTATATGTTGCTCTAGTGGGGATGAAATGTGCTGATTTTGTAAGGCGGTTTACAATGACCCAAATTGTGTCATGTTCGCTTGATGTTTTAGGTAGTTTTGTAACGAAGTCCATCATTATTCTTTCCTATTTCCATGTAGGAATCTCTTCAGTAAGCCGGATGGCTTCTAACATTCTTCTTTAACTCTAGAGCATGTCAAACACTTACCAACATATTCTGCGATGATTGCCTTCATGTTTTGGCAAAATAGAGTTTTCTTTAGATCCTAATACATTTTGTTAGAACCTGGGTGGATGGAATATTTTGATTTATGGGATTCATGCATGATCAAGTCTCTCAAATTACCAAAGAGTGGTAACCAACTTTGATTCTTGATACATCGGGTTCCATCAGGATGTACTTCAAATGCTTTGTCCATTCCTCGTAGGTTCTCAGCTTTGATGTTCTCTTCTTTGATTGCCTCGGTTTAGGCTTCGAGGATTTGCAATGGTAATTTTAGGTGAAGGGTCATGACTAATAATCTAACTCGGAGTGGTTTGATTCATTCCTTTCGGCTTAAGGCATCTGCTACAACATTTGCCTTTCCATGATGGTAGCGAATCTCACAATCGTAATCTGCAAGCAATTCTAACCAACGGCGTTGTCTCATGTTCAACTCCTTCTGATCAAGGATATGCTGAAGACTTTTATGATCAGTGAACATAGTACACTTTGTGCCATATATTAGTGTCTCTAAATTTTAAGAGCGAACACTACTGCTCCTAATTCGAGGTCGTGTGTGGTATAGTTCTCTTCATGAGGCTTGAGTTGTCGGGATGCATATGTAATAACTTTTTCTCTTTGCATTAACACCCGCCTCCCAGACCTTGATGTGTTGCCTTCATAGGAAACGACAAAGTCATCGTTTCTTCTGGTAATGCTAAGATTGGAGCTTCACATAATTTTAGCTTTAGCTGTTGGAAAGCTGACTCTTGGTCTTCTCCCCTGATATACTTCTTATTTTTATCGATAAATTTAGTCAAAGACTTTGCAATCTTCGAAAAATGTTTGATAAATTTTTAATAGTAGCAGGTTAGTCTAAGAAGTGGTGTATATTACTGTCTGGGATTCGTTGGTAGGGAATGCTAATTGCTTATCGGCTTCAATCTTGGCGGGGTCAACGTGAATTCCTTGACTATCAATTACGTGCCCAAGAAATTGACCGATACTAATCCAGAAATCACATTTAGATAACTTAGCATACAATTCCTCCTTTCTGAGTAATTCCAAGATTATTCTCAAGTGATCTGCATGTTCTTCCTTGTTACGGGAGTAGATGAGAATATCATCAATGAACACTATCACAAATTTATCCAAGTATGGTTTGCACATACGGTTCATGAGGTCCATGAATACAGCATGTGTGTTAGTTAAACCAAATGGCATCACTTGGAATTCATAGTGTTTCGTTTATCTTCATTCGAAAGCAGATTGTCTTGAGGGGGATATCCTCATCCCTGGACTCTAGTTGATGATGCCTGATCTTAAGTCAATTTTTTGATTAAACACTTAAAACCTTTCTGAAGTTGATCAAATAAATATCGATCATGGTAAAAGGGTAACGATTCTTCAATCAGTGGTTTATTTAAATCTGGTAATCGTATACACATTCGAAGATCCGTCTTTCTTTTTAACAAATAAGACAGGAGCTCCTCAGGGCGAAGTACTTGGTCGGATAAAACCTCGATCTGCTAACTCTTATAGTTGGTCTGATAATTCCTGCATTTCTGAAAGAGCTAATCTGTAAGGTGCTCGAGCTACTGGTGCCACTCCTGACATTAAATCAATTTGAAATTCTACTTGGCGAACTGGAGGAAGGCCAGGTAGATCTTTAGGGAAAACATCCAAAAATTCTCTAACCACTGGTATGTCTTCCAGTCGTTTTTCGTCTGACTTCTTCTCTATTACTTGGGCTATGAAAACTTGATATCCCCTAGATATATATCTTTTGGTTTTAATACAGGATATGAGGCTTAGTCGGGTTTTACTTTGATCACCTCAAATGATTAAAGTTTCACCATTGATTGGGATGTGGACGACTTTCTAGTCACAGATAATTCTGATTTTTTGATACTTTGATAACCAATCCATACCAATGATGACGTCAAAACTACCGAGCTTAATCGGCATGCGATCAATTTTGAAAGGTTGGTTTAACAAGATCAGGGTGCAACCCTGGATAACGGTATTAGTGCCTACTAGGTTTCCATCGGCCATTTCAATGTCGTAGGTAGTATCTAGTGTAATTGGTGGGATATTAAGCTTAGAAGCAAGAGATATGGATACAAAACTTTTATCGGCTCCTGAATCAAATAATACTTTAGCTAGATGTTGGTTTAGAAGGAATGTACTCGTGACTACGTTCAGGTCTTGGTGAGCGTTCTTGTCCCTCAGTAAGTATTCTCTTCCATAGGCATTTGTTGTTCCCTTTGGGCACTGGTTTCTGTAATTTCCTTTCTCTCTACAGGCATGACAAGTTACTGACACTAGCTGCAGGTTGCTTCCAGTGGCTGGCCCTTTGTTTCTGCAGTTCCTGGTCAGATGACCCACCTTGTTGCAAGTCTGACACTTGACAGTGCAAGGTCATATGTGATGCAGGGTACATTTCTGATATAGGGGAAAGCTTCTAGTATACCTATTGTTTTCAGTTGGGGCGGCAGCATAACCCTTGACAGTTTCTTGCCTTCTATTCTATTGTTGTTGGTGTTCATTGTTGCGGTTGTTATTGTTGTTGCGGTTATTTTGGTAGTTGTTGTTGGTGAAGGTTCTTCTATCATCAAACTTTTGTTTGTGATCATTGGTTCCCTGTATAGAATTATGCTTTGTTACTTGATCCATTAACCTCTGGGTTATGGTAATGGCTTCTTCCAAAGTTTGAGGCTTCGAAGTGGTAACATTTCCTTCAATACTTCTGGGTAATCCCCCAATGAAGACTTCCATGAGTTTCTCAAAATTTAGCATCATAGTTGGGCATAAGACTGCCAATTCCTGGAATCTTCTAACGTAAGTCTTGAGATCATGCCCTTTTATAGTTAGGTTGTAAAATTCATCTTCCATTTTCTTGACTTTAGTTCGGGGGCAATACTTCTTTATTAAGAGCGTTTTAAATTCAGACCAGGTGATCTTGTAGGCTTCCTCTATTCCAATAGGCTGGGCGAATGAATTCCACCAGGACAAAGCTTCTTCAGTCAGAGTACCAGTAGCAAATTTCACTTTGTAGTCCTCGGTACAGTTACTACGGAGAAATACCAATTTAGTTCGTTCAAACCAGCAGATGAGGACAATAGTGCCTTCCGTACCTTTGAAATTGAAAGGTTGGCAGCTCATAAACTCTTTGTAGCTACACTTTCTTGCTACATGAGCTTCTCTTGGTCCGATGTTGGTATAGTCAATATTTGCCATGGTAGCAGCTTGTGCTTCTAGAGCTACGAAAATACTATCAGCAACTAGTTTCCTGATGGTGGCCTGAGTCATGGCTGGTGCTGCAGATGTTGATGTCCTTTTAGGAGCTACTCTATCAACATTTACAAGATAACACAGAATAAGAATTCATATAATGATAATCATATCACAAGTCATCATATAAAAATCAAAAATTTCATACTTAGTGATATTGAATTTATTTGACATATCATTGTATGGATTCTCATTTTGATGCAAGTTTTAACAAGGAAATACACATCCTTTGATATTACATTGTAGGTTATAACGGAAGATTTTGGAATCGACACACTAACAAGCATTTAACTCATTAGGTTTCTCGAGGACTGGTTCACTTCTCAATGGTTGTGGTATGATACCGTGACCACTTAGATAACTCATTATGGATATACCGTACATGAGTAATTGTAATACAGGACATAGGATAGACAACCACGATAAACATAAATCGGTATCATAAAACAGCGAGGTATAATAGAATCACCATTGTATTAAATCATAAACAACTTGTCTACATATTTTACATAGTCAAAATTTGACAAGTGTCATTATTTATGCCACACATCTAATGGTTGGATTCTAACAAAAGCTATAAATGATAAGGATCTAGTCTTGTAGTCTGGTGGTGGTGGTCCTCCCTTGTGGTTCTTAAGCTTATGGATCTTCTTCAGAAGATTCTTCATATCTGATCGGTATCGAACCTGAATATCTTTGATGAGTATCTCTAAAGTAGAAGTCCTGATGCAATCAAGAACAATCTCGTCATCATGCCTTATTTGCTCTCTCTGAAATTTAGAAATCTGAGTACGGGCTTCTTGAAGTTCAGTTTCTAGTTGGTCAAAATCTCGTTGGATGATTACTCGACCATTACCAAGACCTTCTATGTTATTTTCCATGTGCTCAATGCGCTCAAGAGGGAGCTCATCTAAGTGATTCAAAATAGTCTCAATATGTTCCTCATGACGTTCTAAACTCGTCTTATGAGAACTCTCTCCAATCTCAAATACCTGAGGTGAGGTAGAGAAATCAATAGAGGAGGGTGATAGGAAATAGGCTCATTTTTTAGGTGGCAGAATCTCTTCAGGAAGAAAGAAAACTTAGGAATCAAACATTGGTGATAGTGGTAACACTAAAGATGGAGGAAAAATAGTTGGTGGAGCAATAAGAACTTGTTGGTTTTGGAAATAGGTGATTCATTATTAGTAGCATTATATGCTTGCATAACCTTTATATATGGATCATCGTGGAAAGGTGAGATGGCTAGCGAGGCTAAAAGATCCTTAGTTAAATCATCTGAAGAGTCAGAAGGAGTGTTTCTCGGTGAGGCTGGGGAATAGTCCGATGAAGCCAGTATATAGTCAAAAGTATTCGTAGAGGAAAAAGCATCCTCAACATTAAAATCGGATGGGACGATAATAGGATAGATATAGTCAAGAGAAGACATAATTCTATAACAACCCAGTGGAAAATAACATAAGTTATTTATATAATAGTTATGTATCTTTACATAATATTCAGGACATGCAGTGGCATAGAGGACTTTCTTGGATAGAAAAAGTAGTTATAGTTAAGGTTTTAACCTTGTTCTCTATAACCGCGGCTCTTGATACCAATCTGTAACACCCCCATATTTGACATATAGCAGCAGAAGCTAATCTGGGGTATTAATTCATGAATCATAGTCACAATAATAGAAAACGACTCAAAATAGATGTTTTTGAAAGATAAATTATCATTTATTATTCATCAGAGTTTTTACAAAAGAGGTCCCAAATACATTTCAAAACATAAAGTTGAATGATAACAGGTTTGGACGTCCTCATGTCCAATGCCACTCCGTGCCATAGATTGCTCAATTACCTGAGATAAACATGCTAAAATGGTCAACACAACGGTTGAGTGAAATTCACAGTGTTTGTAATGAAATGTTTGAATACAAGTCATCATAAGTGGTAATAATTAAAACGCATACAATTATCATGGAAAACAGTATTATTGCCCTAAGCTCATGCAACCAAACATTAACATCAAAAGTTAATTTAACGACTTGAAGGAACAATTGTCCTTAAGGAAAGGTAACTTGCCAAAGTTATATTTTGTTCTCAAATATAGTGGTTTGTTACACCGATGTACAGGTACACCATTCGAGAGTAGTCACCCTCCAGTAGATCATCCATAATATTCACGTTCTATTCGCAAGTGACAATGGTTCATGATAAAAATATTGAAGTGAAGTAAAAACTTAGGCAATAATATATCAGGATAGCATACTGTTGGAAATAATACTTGTATTTATGGTTTATAGCATGTATCTCCCCTACGGAGTTTAGAAAACATGTAAAGGTGGGACTATGAACTCACCTTATCAAGGTAGTTAATTGATTTGAAATTTAATTCAAATGAGAGTAAACAGCCTCCTCACGCAACCTGGGGCAATATGTCAAGTCTTAGTTTGATCGTTGATATTACAAACTTTATTTCATAAAATTTAACGGTTTTTGGTTTGATAATTTGTGAAAATATCGTATCACTGTTCAGGCTATTATAATCCAGAGGTCATGTAGTAAACATATGAGGAGCTAGGACATTTTAAATTCTAAATCAGAAACTGTCAAATGTCTACCCAAATGAAACCCCTCACATGAAACTCCCTAGTAACGTGGTACGTTATAGATTAAATGATAAGGTTTTATCTTTTTAAGTTACTTCAAAAGCTAGCGGATGATAAATTATGTTAAATATATAACATAATTGATTTTATAGTGTTTCAATCGATGAATGATAACGACAAATGTGTCGGATTTTAATTAAATCGACGTAGCTTTAATAATTTTAAATATAATTTTTTATTTAATATATATAAAATATTACATTTTATACCTTTGAGAATACGAAAATGATAATATATACCCTTGATATATATATATATATATATTTACAAAATTAACCCTTTAATTATATTTTTAAAACATTAAACCTTTAACTTTCAAGTATGAAAAAGCAACCCCTGAAGTTTAACCTTAGGATAATTACATTTGCAGCCCCTCTAGTTATATGTTTCAAGAATTTATAAATATACCCATTTGCATGAAATGTTTTGCGTTTTTAGTCCAAATTCCATAATTTTTGTATTTTTGATTTTGAAATTAATTTTGCAGGTTATAGCTTATTATTATAAGCTAAAATAAGTAACTTTTACTAGCTTATAGCTTATCAATAGAGCTTATTAGCTTGAAAAATCCAAAACGGGTTCGTTTGGTTTAAAAAGATTAACCCGATGGGTTTAAGGTTTTAAGATTAGTTTTCAAGCTTTATAGAAATGATAAGTTAGCTTATTAGAATAGCTTATTAAATCATTTTATGGCTTTTAGCTTGATAAGTACACAAAGTGAGCTTTTGAGGGTTTTTGGGTGCGTTTAGGGCATGGTTTGGTTTAGGAAAACCAAACGAATGGTTTCTATGGTTCAAGGCTTATACAAGTAATTTAAATATAGCTTATACAATATCTATAATGATACAAGAGCTTATGGAACAAGATAGAAAGCTTACTAGTACTTGAAATGATGAAAATGGGTCGAATGGAGCAAAAACAACTCGAAAACTTAAAAGATGAATCAAGAGACTTCTTTCTTCTTGTTTCTTGGCTTCTACTTGCTGTATACTTTCTTCTTAGTCTTCTATGGCATGGCTAGGACATGATTTTAAGGTAGTTTGAAGTTTAGAGGTGAGTTTGAATGTGTATGTATGTTTCGGCTTATATAGGGCTCGAAAGGACTTGGAGGCCAAGTTTTCTTAGAGTAGAGACCAAGGTGAGTAGAGTAGGGACCAAGTAATAGTAGAGTGGTGACCAAGGAAGGATAGGATGAGGTGTTGAGATGTGTATGGAGGCGGTGATGGTTTGAAAATCAAAGGAGGTGGCTAGGTGGTTTTCTTAGAGCTCAAGGTGACTAGTAGGTGATTCATGGAGGTGCTTGGGTGCTAGGGTGGTGACAAGGTGCTGAAGGTGGCTAGCAAGTAGGTGCATCATGGTGGTGGAAGGTTGGTTGCTTGGTTTAAGCTTAGTTTAGAACTAGTTAGGGTGTTTCGGGTCATTAGGGTTTTCGGGTTAGGATTTATGATTTTGGATGAGCTAAGGTTTTAGGATTAGGGAGGAAAATGTTTAAATGTTGTGCTATAAGTGTTTGTAACTCATGTTGAAAAGGTTGTATGAAATCTAGAAGAAAAATGGAGGGAAAATGAGCTAGTTTGAAATTGTGATTAGTCGAATTGTACTTTGAGCTTTAGGGAGTTATACATTGGTTTTGGAGGGAATTAATATTCAAAAGTTATGCATTGTACACTTGTACACATGCCTTGTAAGCTTGAACATTCACTTTATATGTAAACATTTCATATAATTAGGGTTTTGATATAAACGTTAACGTTTGAAATCCGTTTTGTAATAACTTTTTGAAAAGTACGTTAAATAGATAACATATGATAAAATAGAGTTTAAAACATATTGCTTGACATATTATAACTTGTGCTCACTATAAACGTTAATGAAATTGGTATAGGTAGGTTGCGTGAGCTCGTTTACTTAGGTTATGCAAGTTACGTTGCATAATAGGTGGAATAAAGCAAAAATATTCCCGTGAAAATGGTTGTACTTAATTTAATACGTAGATATTACATTGATGATAATTGCATCTAATTTAATAGATGGATAATTACATAGATGAAATTTGTGGGTTGTTATAGTCTCCCTCCCTTAAAAGAAATCTCGTCTTGAGATTTAGTTGGATGCCGGAGTGATGTTTAAAAATAGATGCGGATACTTGGCACGAATTTGATCTTCGCGTTCCCATGTAAATTCTGGTCCTCTTTTAGAGTTCCATCTCACTTTGACTATAGGAATACGACTCTGTCTCAGTTGTTTGACTTCACGATCCATAATTTCCACTTGTTCTTCCACAAAATTAAGTGTGTCATCGAGTCGAAGCTCTTTCATTGGAATAACAAGAAATTTGTCAGATAGGTATTTCTTTAGATTAGAAACGTGGAAAGTACTGTGGACACTACTGAGTTCTTCAGGAAGATCAAGTGTGTATGCCACTGGGCCGACCCTTTTAAGGATCTTAAATGGTCCAATGTACCAGGGGTTAAGCTTTCCTCGTTTCTGAATCGGTGACACCTTTCTGAGGTGATACTTTTAACATAACACGATCTCCAACTTAGAATTCCAAAGGCTTTCGCCTTATATTGGCATAACTCCTTTGTCGGTCTCTTGCAGCTTGCAAGCGTTGTCGAATTTGCACTATCTTTTCGGTAGTTTCATGGTTATCTCTGGTCCCGTGAGTTGAACATCTCCAACTTCGGCCCAGCAGACAGGTGATCTGCACTTTCGACCATAAAGTTCCTCGAATGGTGCTGCCTTAATACTGGCATGCTAACTGTTATTGTAAGAAAATTTTACCAATGGTAAGTTTCTTTCCCAACCTTTTCTAAAATCTATAACACAGGTTCGAAGTATGTCTTCGAGTGTTTGGATGGTTCTTTCACTTTGTCCATCAGTTTCGGGATGATATGTTGTACTCATGTCTAATTGAGTACCCAAAGCATTCTACAATGACTGCCAGAATCTGGATGTGAAATGACTGTCACGATCCGAGACGATGGATATCGGCACTCCATGCCGTGAGACTATTTCCTTTATATATAACCTTGTAAGGGTTTCCATATTATCTGTTGCTCTGGTGGGGATTAAATGTGCTGATTTTGTAAGGCGATCTACAATGACCCAAATTGTGTCATGTCTGCTTGATGTTTTGGGTAGTTTTGTAATGAAGTCCATCGTTATTCTTTCCCATTTCCATGTAGGAATCTCTGGTTATATCAGTAAGACGGATGGCTTCTGACATTCTGCTTTAACTCTAGAGCATGTCAAACACTTGCCAACATATTCTGCGATGATTGCCTTCATGTTAGGCCACCAATAGAGTTTCTTTAGATCCTAATATATTTTGTCAGAACCTGGGTGGATGGAATATTTTGATTTATGGGATTCATGCATGATCAAGTCTCTTAAATTACCAAAGAGTGGTAACCAACTTCGATTCTTGATACATCGGGTTCCATCAGGACGTACTTCAAATGCTTTGTCCATTCCTCGTAGGTTCTCAGCTTTGATGTTCTCTTCTTTGATTGCCTCGGTTTGGGCTTCGAGGATTTGCAATGGTAATTTTGGGTGAAGGGTCATGACTAATGATCTAACGCGGAGTGGTTTGATTCATTCCTTCCGGCTTAAGGCATCTGCTACAACATTTGCCTTTTCCAAGATGGTAGCGAATCTCACAATCGTAATCTGCAAGCAATTCTAACCAATGGCGTTGTCTCATGTTCAACTCTTTCTGATTTTACACACAATACAAATGTTCAAGCTAATAAGGCATGTGTACAAGTGTACAATGCATAACTTTTGAATATCTTTTCCCACCAAAATCAATGTAATAACTCATTTGAGCTCGTTGTATAATCTTGATAAAGCACGAATTCAAACTAGCTCATTTCCCTCCATTTTCTTAAGGATTTCGCACCACCTCTTTAGCACTAAGTACAAGCACTCCAATGCATCATATTTAAACACTTTTCCCTCTTTAATCCTAACCCTAGCTCTACTTAAACTAAAAACCAAACCCGAAAACCCTAAATGACCCGTTACCCCTTAACTAGCTCGAACTAAGACCTAAGCAAGCTACCACTCATCTCCATGACACACCACCTTGCTCTACCTTGTCTAAATGCTCCTTGTCCCTCATTGTAGCAACTCCACCGACATGAGCCCCAAGAAACACCATTGTCACCCCTATGTAATCACCGAACCTCTACACCCTCCTTACACCTTGATAAGCTAATCCATAGCCCTCCTTAGTCACCTTAGCTACTCCTTGGACACCACTCCTCAATATCTTGGCCAGCACTCCCTATAAAACTTGGCCTCCAATCCATTTTCGGACCCTATATATAAGTCAAGAAATGCATGCCTTCAAAACACATCACCAAATCAAAACCATTCTCAAATCATGATCTAAACAAGTCCTAGAAGAGAAGAGTTGAAAGGTTAAGCTATTTAAAAGCTAAGAAACAAGAACAAAGGTCCTTGATTCATCTCCTAAAGGTTTTGGGTCTCATTTGCTCCATTCAACCCATTTTTACCATTTTGTGTACCAAGTAAGCTTTCTATCTAGTTCAATAAACTCTTGTTATGTCTATGATCATATATAAACTTGTTTTAATCATTTGAAAAAGTTAAAACCTTGTTGGAAACCCTAAACCAAACTGAACCCTAATTCGACCCACTTTGGGAAAACCCTAATCCATTCGAATTCTACAAATAAGTTAGTATTATCTTATTCCCATCTTAATAAGTTTCTTACATCTTTCATGATTACATGAGTTAAACTCTTAAACCCTAAACCTAATCGTTGGTTTTTCCTAAACCAAACCCTGCCCTTAAAACCCTAAAACCCTAATTTTGAACTCTAATAAGCTATAAGCTATAAGCTAACCTAATAAGCTATTTCTATAATCTCATTTATCCCTTTTATAAACATTAAAACTAATCCTAAAAGCCTTAACCAATCAGGTTATTATTTCTAAACATGCCCATTTTGGATTTTTAAGCTCATAAGCTGTTTTCATAAGCTATAAGCTCGTCAAACTTACTTATTTTAGCTTATAGTAATAAACTATAAGCTGCAAAACTAAGTTGGGAAAAAATACAAAGTATTTGGTTTTTGGACTTAAAATGCAAAACGTTTCATGCAAAGGGGTATATATTGTAAATATTCTGAAACTTATAACTAGAGGGGCTAAAAATATAAATATCCTAAAGTTAAACTCTAGGGGTTTATTTTGCCAAACTTTAAAGTTGAGGGTTAAATGTTTTAGAATTATATATAAAAGGTTTAAGTTGTAAACAAAATATATACTAAGGGTAATAATATGTCATTTTGAATTCTTAAAGGTATAAAATGTAATATTCTTAAATTTAATTATAAAAATATAATTAAATATTATAAGACTCGATTTTATTAAATGACACATTTATCGTTCATTCATCGATCAAAACATATAAAAATAATTATGTTATAATATTTACCAGATTTATCATTCACTAGAGCTATTTTGAATAAACTTAAAAGATAAAATCTTATCATTTAAACTATAACATATCACAAGACTAGGGAAATTTCATGTGAGGGGTTTCCATTTGGGTAGACGTTTTGACGAGTTGCTGAATTTACGATTTAAAGTGTCCTAGCTCCTCAAATGTTTACAACATGGCCTCTGGATTATGATAGCCCGAACAGTGATACGATGTTTTCACGAGTTATTAAACCAAATTAATATTTACGTTAAACTTTATGAAATAAAGTTTTGAAATATAAACAATCAAACTAAGACTTAACATATTACCCCAGGTTGCGTGGCGAAGCTGTTTACTTCCATTCGAGTCACTTTTGACATCAATCAAACTACCTTATCAAGGTAAGTTCATAGTCCCACCTTTACATGTTTTCTAAACTCCGTTGGGAGATACATGCTATAAACCATGAATACAAGTATTTTCCAACTGTATGCTATCCTGATATATTATTGCCTAAGTTTTCCTCTACTGCCAATACCTTTTAATCATGAACCATTAATCACTTGCGAGTGAACGCGAATATTATGGATAGATCTATCGGGATTGACGAATCCCGTTTGTGTTTACCTGTACATGAGGTAATCAAATGCACAAATATTGAGAATAATGGGTAAATTTGGCAAGTTGACCTTTCCAACAGTGACATTTATTCCTTAATATTGGTCACTTAGGTGATTTCCATGTTAACGTTGGGTGACATGAGCTTATGGCAATAATATTGTTTTCCCTTGAGGGGGAAGGATAATTTAATTGTGCATATTACCACTTATGATTGACTATTCAACCATTTCATTACAAACCTATGAATATCACTCAACCTTTATGTTGACCTTTTTAGCATGTTTATCTTAGGTAATTGATCAACTTATGGCATGGAGTGGCATTGAACTTGAGGACGTACAAACTTGTTATCATTCAAACTCTATGTTTTCATATGTATTTTGGGACCTCCTTTTGTAAAACTCTAATATATTATTGTACGATAACCTAAATTTTTTTTTTTATTTCCAAACGTCTCTTTTGAGTCATTTTCTATGATTATGATTATTGATTCATGAAGTAATACCTCCAATTTAGCTTCCGCTGCTATATGTCAAATAAGGGGGTGTTACAGATTGGTATCAAGAGCCTCGGTTATAGAGAACAAGGTTAAAACCTAAACTATAACTATTTTTTCCATCCAAGAAGTCCTCCTGGACACTACATCATCCTGAAATAGTTTATAAAGATACAACAACTAATATATAAATAACTTATGTTATTTTACACTGGGTTGTTACAGAATTATGTCTACTCCTGACTATATCTACCCTATTATCGTCCTATCTGATTCCAATGTTGAGGATGCTTTTTCCTCTACAAATACTCCTGACTATACCCCGGCTTCACCGGACTATTCCCCAGCCTCACCGGGAAACACTTCTTCTGATCCTTCAGAGGATTTATCTAAGGATCTTTTGGCCTCGCTAACCATCTCACCTTTCCACGATGATCCGTATATGAAGGTCATGCAAGCATATAATGCTACTAGTAATGAATCACCTATTCCACCACCACGAGCTCCTATTGCTCCACCAACTGTTTTGCCTCCATCTCCAGTGTTACCACCATCACCACTATTTGATCCCCGAGATTTCTTTCTTCCCGAGGAGATTCTGCCACCTCAGAAACGAGCCCGTTTCCTATCACCCTTCTCTACTGATTCCTCCGCCCCACCTCAGGTATTTGAGATGGGAGAGAGTTCTCATATGACGCGTTTGGAGCGCCATGAGGAACAGATCGAGACTATTTTGAATCACTTAGATGAGCTCCCTCTTGAGCGCATTGAGCACATGGAAGATAAGATAGAAGGTCTTGGTAATGGTCGAGTAATCATACAACGAGATTTTGACCAACTAGAAACTGAACTTCAAGAAGCCCGTACCCAGATTTCTGGATTTCAGAGAGAGCAAATAAGGCATGACGACGAGATTGTTCTTGCTCGCGTCAGGATTTCTACTCTAGAGATGATCATCGAGGATATCCAGGTTCGCCACCGATCAGATATGAAGAGTCTTCTGGACACGATCCATGAGCTCAAGAACCACAAGGGAGGACCACCAGACTACTAGACTAGATCCTTGTCATTTACAGCTTTTGTTTAGAATCCAACCACGGGATGTGTGGCATAAATAATGACACTTGTCAAATTTTGGTTATGTAAAATATGTAGACAAGTTGTTTATGACATAATGAAGTTGTGATTCCATCATACCTCGTTGTTTCATGATACCGATTTATGTATGCCTTGGTTGTCTATCCTATACCCTATGTTAAGGTTGTTCATGTATCGTATCTTTATGTATACAGGTTACTATGACTCTCTTACCACCAGGTTTTCTTGAACCTTTGTATCCGGATATGATTAATAATCAAGACATTGAGCATATGATTCCACCTACACCACCTAGAGACATTGAACCTCCTATTGGATCACCCATATCATTATCTCCGTCTTCATCAGTAGGAATCTTAAATCTAAGGTTAGTCAACTACACCCACCACCAGACTATCCTTGTGATGAGTCTATGGTCTTCGTAGTGTTTGATAACTCGTTATGGATAATACCGCAGACCACTTGAAAAGTGAAAACTGTCCCGAGGAACCTAATAAGTCAGATGCTTGTTAAAGTGCCCATCTCTAGAAGTCTTAGATTCCAAAAATTTCTGTTATATTCTGTAATGTAATATCAAAGAATTTGTATTTCTTTGTTAGAACTCGTATCAAATAAGTATCTATGTCAAATGATTTCAATATCACTATGAATGAAAATTTTGACAATGAATTATGATATGACTATACCTTTGTATGGATTCTATTGTTGTGTTGTATTGTTAAATGTTGATTGTATGGTCCATGAGGTCATCAAACATCTTTAGCACCAGCCATGACTCAGGCCGCTATCAAGAAACTAGTTGCTGATAGTGTTTCCGCCTGCTCTGGGGTAAGCACAAGATGCCTGCAGGGGCAAATACTGAAACTCCAATAGGAACACCAGACAAAGAGAAACTCTTGTAAGCAGAAATTGTAGCTACAAAGAGTTTATGAACTGCCAACCTTTCAATTTTAAAGGTACAAAAGGCGCTATTGGCCTCATCCGCTGGTTTGAACGAACTGAATTGGTATTTTCCCATAGCAACTGTACCAAGGAATGCAAAGTGAAATTTGCTACTGGTACTCTAACTGAAGAAGCTTTGTCCTGGTGGAATTCATTCGCCTAGCCTATTGGAATAGAGGAAGCTTACAAGACCACCTGGTCCGAATTTAATTTATCTTAATTAAAAGAAGTATTATCCCCGAACTGAGATTAAGAAAATGGAAGATGAATTTTACAATTTGACTATAAAAGGAAATGATATCAAGACTTACGTTAGAAGATTCAGGAATTGACAGTTTTATGCCCAACTATGGTTCCAAATTATGAGAAACTCATGGAAGTCTTCATCAGGGGATTACCTAGAAGTACTGAAGGAAACATTACTGCTTCAAAGCCTCAAACTTTGGAGGAAGCTATTACCATAACCCAAAGGTTAATGGATCAGGTAATAAAGCATAATTCTGTTAGTGAGGAAACCAATATCACAAATGAAAGTTTGTTGATTAAGAAGAAACCATAACCAACAACACAAAACTACCATAATAACCATAACTGCAATAGAAACCGCAATAATTATCACCAACAACAATAGAATAGAAGGGACAAGAAACCGTCAAGGCTTATGCTATCCACCCCAACTGAAAATAGTAGGTATACTAGAAAGCCTCCCTTGTGTATAGAATATTGCACCCTACATCAACAGGACCTTGCACTGGTCAAGTGTGAGACTTGCAACTAGGTGGGGTATCTGTACCAGGAAACTTCAAAACAAAGGGCCAGCACTGGAAGCAACCTGCAGCCAGTGTCAATAACTTTTCATGCCTGCAGAGAGAAAGGACATTACAGAAATTAGTGCCCAAAAGCAAATAATAGTGCCCATGGGAGAGCATACATGCTAAGGGACAAGAATGCTCACCAAGATCCAAACATAGTCACGGGTACGTTCCATCTAAACCAATATCTAGCTAGAGTATTATTTGATTCAGGAGCCGATAAAAGTTTTGTATCCAGATCTCTTGCTTCTAAGGTTATTTCCCACCAATTAATACTAGATACTACTCTATTGGACATTGAAATGGCCAAGGGAAACTTGTATCAATAATAACCATTATCCAGGGTTGTACTTTGATTTTGTTAAACCAACCTTTCGAAATTGATCTCATGCCAATTAAACTCGGTAGTTTCGACGTCGTCATTGGTATGGATTGGTTTATCACAAAGTATAATATAGAATTTTCTATGACAGAGAAATGTCGTCCATATCCAGCGACGGTGAACTTGATCATAAGTGGGTAATCGAAGTAAAACCCAACTAAGCCTCATATCCTGTGTTAAAACCGAAAGATATATATCTAAGGGATATCAAGTTTTCATAGCCCAAGTAATGGAGAAAAAGTCAGATGAAAAACGACTGGAAGATATACCGGTAGTCAGAGAATTTTTGGAAGTCTTTTCTAAAAATCTACCTGGCATTCCCCCAGTTCACCAAGTAGAATTCCAAATTGATTTAATTCCAGGAGCGACACCAGTAGCCCGAGCACCCTATAGATTAGCTCCTTCAGAAATGCAGGAACTATCAAACCAACTACAAGAGTTAGCAGACCGAGGTTTTATCCGACCAAGTACTTCGCCTTGGGGAGCTCGTGTCTTATTTGTTAAAAAGAAAGATGGATCTTTCAGAATGTGTATCGATTATTGGGAGCTGAATAAACTCACCGTAAAGAATCGTTACCCATTACCCAGGATCGATGATTTATTCGACCAACTTCAAGGTTTGAGTGTTTACTCAAAAATTAACTTAAGATCAGGCCATCACCAACTGAGAGTCAGGGATAAAGATATTCCCAATACTGCTTTTAAAACGTGATACAAACACTATGAATTCCAAGTATTGTCATTTGGTTTAACCAACACGCGTGCTGTGTTTATGGATCTC
This sequence comes from Tanacetum coccineum, assembly GCA_026074375.1. Taxonomy (NCBI): domain Eukaryota; kingdom Viridiplantae; phylum Streptophyta; class Magnoliopsida; order Asterales; family Asteraceae; genus Tanacetum; species Tanacetum coccineum. Next base: position 49,223 of record BQNB010015230.1, on the reverse strand, counting down.
ATGAACCGTGTGTGCAAACCATACTTGGATAAATTTGTGATAGTGTTCATCGATGATATTCTCATCTACTCCCGTAACAAAGAAGAACACGAAAATAACTTGATAATAATCTTGGAATTACTCAAAAAAGAGAAATTATATGCCAAGTTCTCCAAATGTGATTTCTGGATCAGTATCGTGTAATTTCTCGGGCACGTAATTGATAGTCAAGGAATTCACGTTGACCCCGCCAAGATTGAAGCAATTAAGAATTGGGCATCTCCTACCACACCCATAGAAGTACGCTAATTCTTAGGACTCACCGGATACTATCGGAGGTTTATCGAAGGTTTTTTTAAGGTTGTAAAGTCTTTGACTGAATTAACCCAGAAAAACAAGAAGTACATATGGGGAGAAAACCAAGAGTCAGCCTTCCAACTGCTAAAACAAAAATTGTGTGAAGCTCCAATCTTAGCATTACCAGAAGGAAACAATGATTTTATCATTTACTGTGATGCATCATTCCAAGGTCTAGGAGCGGTGTTATTGGCAAGAGTAAAAGGTTATTTGCATATGCATCCCGAACAACTTAAGGCCGCATGGAAGAAAACTATACCACGACTTGAACTCGAATTAGTGCAGTAGTGTTCACTTTTAAATTTGGAAGACTTATTAGTATGGCACAAAGTGTTCTCATGTTTTATTGATACATAAATGGTCTTCAGCATCTCCTTGATTCAGAAAGAGTTGAACATGAGCATCGCCGGTGGTTAGAATTGCTCACCGCAACGATTACGATTGTGTGATTTCACTACCATCCTGAAAAGGCAATAGTATACTAGATGCCTTAAGCTGGAAGGAACGAATCAAACCTCTCCGAGTCAGATCATTAGTCATGAACCCCTTTCACCCAAAATTACCATCACAAAATCCTCGAAGCCCAAATTAGGCGACTAAAAAAGAGAACATCGATGCTGTGTACTTACGAGAATCTGGACTAAGCATTTCGAAGTTACGTACCTGATGGAACCCGATGTATCAAGAATCGAAGTTGGTTACCATTCTTTGGTGGTTTGAGAAACTTAATCATGCATGAGTCCCATAAATTAAAGTATTCCATTCACCCAGGTTCTGACAAGATGTATCAGGATCTAAAGAAACTCTATTGGTGGCCTAACATGAAGGCAATCATCGCTGAATATGTTGGCAAGTGTTTAACATGCTCTAGAGTTAAAGCAGAATGTCAGAAGCCATCCGGCTTACTGATACAACCAGAGATTCCTACATGGAAATGGGAAAGAATAACGATGGACTTCGTTACAAAACTACCCAAAACATCAAGCGGACATGACACAATTTGGGTCATTGTAGACCGCCTTACCAAATCAGCACATTTCATCCCCACCAAAGCAACAGATAGTATGGAAACCCTTACAAGGTTGTATATAAAGGAGATAGTTTCACGGCATGGAGTGCCGATATCCATCATATCGGATCGTGATAGTCATTTCACATCTAGATTCTGGCAGTCAATGCAGAGTGCTTTGGGTACTCAATTAGACATGAGTACGGCATATCATCCCGAGACTGATGGACAAAGTAAAAGAACCATCCAAACACTCGAAGACATGCTTCGAGCCTGTGTTATAGATTTTGGAAAAGGATGGGAGAGACACTTACCATTGGTAGAGTTTTCCTACAATAACAGTTACCATGCCAGTATTAAAGCAGCACCATTCGAGGCACTTTATGGTCGAAAGTGTCGATCACCTGTCTATTGGGCCGAAGTTAGAGATGTCCAACTCACGGGACCAGAGATAATCCATGAAACCACTGAAAAGATAGTACAAATCTGACAACGCTTGCAAGCTGCAAGAGACCGGCAAAGGAGTTATGCCAATATAAGGCGAAGGCCTTTGGAATTTCAAGTTGGAGATCGTGTTATGTTAAAAGTGTCACCTCGGAAAGGTGTCATCCGATTCGGAAAGTGAGGAAAACTTAACCCCCGATACATTGGACCATTTAAGATCCTTAAAAGGGTCGGCCCAGTGGCATACACACTTGAGCTTCCCAAAGAACTCAGTAATGTCCATAGTACCTTCCACGTTTCTAATTTAAAGAAATGACTTTCTGACGAATCCCTGGTCATTCCAATGAAAGAGCTTTGACTCGATGACAAACTCAACTTTGTAGAATAACCAATAGAAATTATGGATCGAGAAGTCAAGCAACTGAGACAAAGTCGCCATCCCTATTAGTCAAAGTTAGATGGAACTCCAAATGAGGACCATAATTTTACGTGTGGGGAACGCGAAGTTCATAATTAGTGCAATGAATCCTCATCTGTTTTTTAACATCACTCCAACAATCCAACTAAATATCGGGACTAGATTGCTTTTTAAGGTTGGGTGGTATAACAACCTACTATTTTCTCTATGTAAATTAAACCATCTATTAAATTAAGTTGCAATTTTCCTCAGCTGTAATTTCAATCACAATTAAATTAGACTGCAATTTTTCATGGAAAGATTTTTGATTTAGTCCATCCATAATGTAACGTAACTTACATTTTCAAAGTAAACGAGCTCACGCAACCACCAATACCAATTCCATCAACGTTTATGTCAAGATTACACTGGTACAAAAACTTGATTTCCTCACACATGCTGTTTTTTAAATGGCCACACAGTCAGATATTTATGTGACTAAAGGTACCAGGATAAAATAAACAGCCACACTTGAACTTATTTTGTGTAACCATTTCGGAATTTTATTGTCACACATTTGAATATTTATGTTACTAGAGGTAACTGGTAATTTTTTGTTGATTATTTAGTCACTTATAACTTGGGACGTGTGACAGATACAAATAAGTTTGAAACATTAGTCACACTATACATATACATATGTGACAAATATATGCCACATAATTGAACAGTGTGACAAAATCCATATATGGTCACATGAAGTAATTATGTATGTGGCTAAATTATATAGTCAAGTTTGTCACACATTATTTAAAAGTGACTGCTATTTTTTGCTGAGTATTTAGCCACATATGAATTTGAAATGTGTGACAACTGAAAAGTAAGTTTGAAGCATTAGTCACGATATACATTTAAAAGTGACAAATATATGTCACACACATGAACAGATTGACCAAATGTCATATATGGTCACACTAAACCATAGACATACAAAAGTTTATTCTTAAACACCAAAAGTTTATGAATTTTCAATCTCCCACTTTGTTTTTTCTAAGGCTCCCGCACCCCTTTTCCCCAAAAAATCAAAACCCGCTTCTTTACCAAAAGAAATTCAACACCAGCTTCTTTACCTTTCATTTCAACCTTTCACACAACATCTCCTTTACCAAACATTCCCTAACCCTAAACGGCTTCTTCCTCACAGTCGTTCTCCTCACTACCGTAATTTCTCAATTAACCAACACCATTTCTTCAGTTAATTTCTCTTATTCAGGTTATTCCTAATTCACATCTTTTTTCTTTTAAATTTATATTTATTTATTTCCTATCGTTTTGCTCTTTGTGACTGTTTAAGATAAGATTATACATATTATTATTATAAGTTGTGTTTGATAATTTTGGTTGGTCATGTGGGACTGCTACTTACCAGGTTCATGGAAGGCTTTTTTCTTTTTTGGATAATTTTGGTTCCATTCTTGGATTGTTGTAGTCTTTGTTCTTTATCATTTTGTTTCGTTATGCTTCTTTAGGTTGATTAGTTGGGTTTGTTTTGTTGGTCCTTCTCACTTTTACTTAGATTGATTAGTTTGGTGGTGGGGGGGATGCCTTGTATTGTATCATTTGTACTCTTGTTTTGGTTCTATAAATTTGTTGCCTTCTCAAAAAAAGTATAAATTGTGTTTGAAGTTGTCTTTATTTTAAACCCTCATATTTAGGTTAGTGTTGGGATGTAGTTACACATTTGCGGCTTTTTAAAGGGATGTATGATGTTGCTTATTGAATAAACATGTATAGGTGATGTTTGGGATTGCGTTTTTAAGCGGCTTAAAGCTTATATAGGGGCGGTTGGTATTGCTTCGTGAACATGCTTATATAGAGACCAACGGTACATACATTCTTTACTGAAATCACCACGGCTTCCGTTTTGTGACTTTGCAACATAGTGTAGTTTATGTTTTTTACTAATATTTGCTTACATAAGTTGCTCTGATTTGGTCTCTTTGAGGCTTGAGTTGTGACGATCTAAGATAAGATGCCAAACACCATGAATAATACTTTATGTAATGTAAAGAATAGGCATATGTCATACAATGCTAATGAAAATAACATCGTCAAAGCGTTAATACAACAAAGCAATAGGTGTGGTGGATTTTTATTAGTTTTATGTTAACTGATGATGCAAAGCAATAAATAACGTGTGTGTCATGGCTTAAGTGATTTTATAAGTTATTGCAGGTATTATTCTGAAAGCCTAATGTGATCTATGAATGTTTTGGGCCATTTGGCTCTGTTTTCTCTTTAATGAGAATTATGAATGAGGTTATATTGTTCATATTATTATCCATCAGTTGAAACTCGTCCAATGTGAATTTTTATTTAACAGTTTGGATTATTAGTTGTACCAATATGTATTTGTAATCCTATTTAGCACTTCAAATATAAATAAAAGAAAAAGAAAGTAAAAATTGCTTTGGTTTTTCTGTGATGGCAGGTTGTTGTGTTGTGTTTAATCTGTGGCTTTTATTTTATCTCCAATAATTGCAGGCAATTTTGGCAAGTAGCTCAGAAGTGCCATCAGTATTAGAGTTCTTGCAGCGGAGGAAATTAGAAGCAAAGAAGGTAAGTATGTCAGTGATAAATAACCAAACTAGTAATGCCTTCAAGTTGAATAAAGTAAATACACATCAAATGGTTTCAATTAAGAAATACAGAGGTGGAGTTTATAACCATTCACTCTGATTGGGGTTGCAGTATTATCTTAACTGGTCAAACGGGTTATCAAATGGGTAGAAAGTCGCCCTGAAGTGTATTATAATACGTATGTACATGGGCGTGAATGCGTGATAGTAAAAGAATATGGTGTATCTGGTTAGTCTAATTGATTGAGATTCAATTAATAAAGTCTTAGGATTTGAGAGGCTTTTTATTTTTAACATGTTATGTAAAGTTCTTCCTTAGCATTATAATTGGTTGACTGTTTAATTTTGATTTTTTTAGGCTTTAAACTCATCTGATAAGACAAAGCTAAAGGTCAGGAAGTTGCAGCATCAGAGTTCTCACATTTGAACCACTCGCTCTCTCATCGACCCGTCTCTGTCAAACCAGATATCAGCAAACCAGATATCAGCAAAGCATCATCCGCTGGTGGAAAACTTCACATTCTAAAACCATCATGTGAAAGGAATGGTATCACTCCAACCCCAAAGGAAAGCTTGAGTCCAACAAGTGGTAGTAAAGTACCAAATAGCCCTCTTACAGGTGAATCTAACCTGTGTTAAAAAATACCCGTATGACCTGACTTAAAAATTGTACTAGTATATCACTATATCTTATTCTAACTATGATATTGTATTGGTCTGTGTAGATTGATTGTGAAGGCATCAGCTGACTGATGGATGCTAAGAGACTAATGGCGAATTACGGGGTTAATGTGCTTCTTATAAAAACTGTGATGGATGCTAAAGAGACTAATGGAGAATTGTGACGTTAATGTGCATCTTAATTGTACCTCAACAAAACACCGGGTTCATTTTGGATTCTGATATGGAAGGAAAGAATGAGGAGAGCTACAAGTTCCCCATAGCTGTGCAACAGTAAGATTTTTTTGCATTAGCATATAATTCACCTCTATATCTATAAAGGTTAACACAACTATTACTCGTATTACACTCTTGATGAAATAAATGGATTTTCTTTCAAACCCATTAAAAAGCTCAAATACACTCCTGAATTGCATATTTATAAAAATTCACAGGTCTTTTAATAGTTTGTGGTCACAGGATGTTCGTGGTGATCCAGATTCAGGCATTGGCGGTCATTGGCGGTCTTCAGATTCAGGTATGTATAAGTTTATATTAATACTGCGTGCATTGGCGGTCTTCAGATTCAGGCGTGCATTGGCGGTCTTCAGATTCAGGCATGCTTTTACTAAGAATGGTATTGCGTGTATATACTTGGAAGGTATAAGTTTATATTAATACTGCTATTCGTGATATTAATATAATATTGGCCTTCAAAGAATTCATATGTTTATGCTGCCAAGAAATTAGTGCTGCCTTCGTGGTTAATACTGTTCGAATACAAGAATGTTAATACTATTTGGTTCTGCACTTTGCATTAAACATGGATACAGTACATGCATTCTTTTATGAGAACCTTCAAGTCACAGCCTTTGAAAATTAGTACTGCTCGCTGCCAATACAACATTAGTACTGATCCTTGAAAATTAGTGTTGTCTTTGTACTGCTCCTTGAAAATTAGTGCTGCCTTTGAAAATTAGTACTGTTCGCGGCCAATACAACATTAGTACTGCTGCCTTTCGTGATATATAGGCCTTTCATCATACCATATGTGATATAACACATGTATATCTGTGTATGAAATTCTTGGTTGATATCTTTATCGTCCGTTATTGCAGGCCCCCCTCATCATGATTTCTCTTTGATGGACATTCTTCCAGGAAAGTCGACAAGGTACGCAATTTAGAAAACTTCTTTCACATAATATACTTGCATCAAATCCTGGATTACCATTACGATTAAGGACATTCATCTTCTTATACATAATATCCGGTGCAATTTATCCCACTAGACAATAACTTCGCATAAAGATTATTTTAAGTTTAGTATTTTGTGATGCTTAATCGTCCGGTTCATGTTTGTTTTTGCTGTTGCAGCTATATTTTGGACTCTTGGTATTCGTTGGGTAAGATCTTTTATATTTGGATGAGATGACAGCAATAGCCGAACTTCAATAACAATTCACAGGACACGTCAGATACTATTGTAAGTGTTTCAAGTATAATTAAGAGCATTATAGCTCTTATTAATTGATTAGCAAGTTTCTCTATTGAAAACACATGTATACTGATTACATTTTGGGAGTGTAGCTCACATGGTAGAGCGCTCAGTTATGCGAACTGTTTTTTTAATATTTTTGTTTAACCTCTTAATTTCAGGTTGAAAACGAACTATAATTGTGGGTACTAACAACTGAATGATGTCAATATTTTTCAGTACATGCATCGATGTGTAGTATGAATACGAACTGGTGATAATGAAATAGACTAGAACTGATGCATGTTTGTATGAATCATCTTTTCTAGTCTTGCTTACTTCAATAGTGAATATGCAGAACCAACAGGGAAGTAAATAATTTTTCATTTAATTTCTTGCAGAGTAAGAGTTCAGCTGGTGAAGCTTCAACAGCAGCTGCTGCCCCAAAGGTAATGATTTGTGAAAATTATTCTATGTACCTTTTTTTAGGATAGGTTTAAATAACTAATAGGCGAAAATGTATGTAGCTGCTTGTCAAACGTATTGGTATTACACGAGTATAGTCCCTACTGTTGATAGATAACTTGGATAAATCCAAATCAACTATATGAGAGACACTGACTATGAATTATCAAGTGTTAATGCGGAATCTTAACACAAGAGTAAAGAAGAAACGATAATACTAAAATGCTATTAAGCTCTATGCTTCTATTGATATTTCTAATCAAAACGTACATAACATTGTGCCTTAGGGTTCCTCTTATACACCAAGGAAACCCTAATGGGCTTTACAAACGTCAAAGGATAATACATATCCTTTCCTAAGATATCTCCTAAGATATCTCTAAGATAACTATTACTATTCTGTTACATAAACAGACTTAACTATAAACAGAACTAACTATGACCAGTACTAACTCTAGTACTGCTACTCTACCAGTACTAACTTAGTACTGCCAGTATTAACTCAATACTAACAGAACTAACTATTACTACCAGACTTAACTGTTATACTACCAGTATTAAGTCTGTTACAATCTATTTTCCTAACAGTAGGTTGCGTGAGCTCGTTTACTTAGGTTATGCAAGTGACGTTGCATAATAGGTGAAGTAAAGTAAAAATCTTCTCGTGAAAATGGTTGTACTTAATTCAATAAGTAGATATTACATTGATGACAATTGCATATAATTTAATAGATGGATAATTACATAGAGGAAAATTGTGGGTTGTTATAGTCTCCCTCCCTTAAAAGAAATCTCATCCCGAGATTTAGTTAGATATTAGAGTGATGTTTGAAAACAGATGTGGATACTTGGCACGATTTTGATCTTCACATTCCCACGTAAATTCTGGTCCTCTTTTAGAGTTCCATCTTACTTTGACAATAGGGATGCGACTTTGTCTTAGTTGCTTGACTTCTCGATCCATAATTTCCACTGGTTCTTTCATAAAATTGAGTTTATCATCGAGCCGAAGCTCTTTCATTGGAATAACGAGAGATTCGTCAGATAGGCATTTCTTTAGATTAGAAACGTGGAAAGTACTGTGGATATTACTGAGTTCTTCAGGAAGCTCAAGTTTATATGCCACTGGGCTGACCCTATCAAGGATCTTAAATGGTCCAATGTACCGGGGGTTAAGCTTTCCTCGCTTTCCGAATCGAATGACACCTTTTCGAGGTGACACTTTCAACACAACACGATCTCCAACTTGGAATTCCAAAGGCTTTCGCCTTACATTAGCGTAACTTATTTGCCGATCTCTTGCAGCTTGCAAGCATTGTCAAATTTGCACTATCTTTTCGGTAGTTTCATGGATTATCTCTGGTCCTATGAGTTGAACATCTCCAACTTCGGCCCAGCAGACAGGTGATCTGCACTTTCAACCATAAAGTGCCTCGAATGGTGTTGCCTTAATACTGGCATGGTAACTGTTATTGTAACAAAATTCTACCAATGGTAAGTGTCTTTCCCAACCTTTTCCAAAATCTATAACATAAGCTCGAAGTATATCTTTGAGTGTTTGGATGGTTCTTTCACTTTGTCCGTCAGTTTCAGGATGATATTTTGTACTCATGTCTAATTGAGTACCCAAAGCATTCTGCAATGACTGCCATAATCTAGATGTGAAATGACTGTCATGATCCGAGATGATGGATATCGGCACTCCATGCCGTGAGACTATTTCCTTTATATATAACCTTGTAAGGGTTTCCATACTATCTGTTGCTCTGGTGGGGATGAAATGTGCTGATTTTGTAAGGCGATCTACAATGACCCAAATTGTGTCATGTCCGCTTGATGTTTTGGGTAGTTTTGTAACGAATTCCATCGTTATTCTTTCCCATTTACATGTAGGAATATTTGGTTGTATCAGTAAGCCAGATGGCTTCTGACATTCTGCTTTAACTCTAGAGCATGTCAAACACTTGCCAACATATTCTGCAATGATTGCCTTCAAGTTTGGCCACTAATAGAGTTTCTTTAGATCCTGATACATCTTGACAGAACTTGGGTGAATGGAATACTTCGATTTATAGGATTCATGCATGATCAAGTCTCTCAAATTACCAAAGAGTGGTAACCAACTTCGATTCTTGATACATCGGGTTCCATCAGGACGTACTTCAAATGCTTTGTCCATTCCTCGTAGGTTCTCAGCTTTGATGTTCTCTTCTTTGATTGCCTCGGTTTGGGCTTCGAGGATTTGCGATGGTAATTTTAGGTGAAGGGTCATGACTAATGCCCTAACTCGGAGTGGTTTGATTCGTTCCTTCCGGCTTAAGGCATCTGCTACAACATTTGCCTTTCCAGGATGGTAGTGAATCTCACAATCGTAATCTGCAAGCAATTCTAACCAAAGGCGTTGTCTCATGTTTAACTCTTTCTGATCAAGAATATGCTGAAGACTTTTATGATCAGTGAACACAATACACTTTATGCCATACAGATAGTGTCTCTAAATTTTAAGAGCGAACATAACTGCTCCTAATTCGAGGTCATGTGTGTTTTCTTCATTAGGCTTAAGTTGTAGGGATGCATATGCAATAACTTTTTCTCTTTGCTTTGACACTGCTCCCAGGCCTTGATGGGATACATCACAGTAAACGACAAAGTTATCGTTTCCTTCTGGTAATGCTAAGATTGGAGCTTCACAAAGTTTTTGTTTTAGTAATTGGTCTTCTCCCCAGATATACTTCTTGTTTTTCTGGGTTAATTCAGTCAAAGACTTTACAATTTTCGAGAAATCTTTGATGAATCTCCGATAGTAACCAGCAAGTCCTAAGAATTGGCGCACTTCCGTGGGTGTGGTAGGAGATGCCCAATTCTTAACTGCTTCAATTTTGGCGAGGTCAACATGAAATCCTTGACTGTCAATCACGTGCCCAAGAAACTGCAAGATATTGATCCAGAAATCACATTTGGAGAACTTGGCATTAATTTCTCCTTTTTGAGTAATTCCAAGATTATTCTCAGGTGATTTGCATGTTCTTCTTTATTACGAGAGTAGATGAGAATATCATCGATGAACACTATCAAAAATTTATCCAAGTATGGTTTGCACACACGGTTCATGAGGTCCATGAACACAGCAGGTGAGTTAGTTAAACCAAATGGCATCACTTGGAATTTGTAGTGTCCGTACCTCATTCTAAAAGCCGTCTTAGGAATATCTTCATCCCTGACTCTCAGTTTCTGATAGCATGATCTTAAGTCAATCTTCGAATAAACACTCGAACCTTGAAGTTGGTCGAATAGATCATTGATCCTGGGTAATGGGTAACAATTCTTTACGGTAAGTTTATTCAACTCCCGGTAATCGATACACATTCTGAAAGATCTGTCTTTCTTTTTAATAAATAAGACAGGAGCTCCCCAAGGCGAAGTACTTGGTCGGATAAAACCTCGGTATGCTAACTCTTGTAGTTGGTCTGATAATTCCTGCATTTCTGAAGGAGCTAATCTGTAAGGTGCTCGGGCTACTAGTGTCGCTCCTGGCATTAAATCAATTTAGAATTCTACTTGGCGAACCGGAGGAAGGCCAGGTAGATTTTCAGGAAAGACTTCCGGAAATTCTCAAACTACTGGTATATCTTCCAATCGTTTTTCGTCTGACTTCTTTTCCATTACTTGGGCTACAAAAACTTGATATCCCCTGGATATATACCTTTAGGTTTTTATACAGGATATGAGGCTTAGTCGGGTTTTACTTTGATCACCTCGGATGATCAAATTTTCACCGTCGATGGGGATGTGGACGACTTTCTCGTCACAGATAATTTTAGCATGATACTTGGACAACCAATCCATACCAATGACGACGTCAAAACTATCGAGTTTAATCGGCATGAGATCAATTTTGAAAGGTTGGTTTAGCAAAATCATAGTGCAACCCTGGAAACGTTAATTATGCACCTAGTTTCTATGGCCATTTTCATGTCATAGGAAGTATCTAGTGTAATTGGTGAGATATTAAGCGTAGAAGCTTGAGATATGGATACAAAACTTTAACCGGCTCTGATAAATAATACTTTTAGCTAGATGTTGGTGAGAAGGAACTACCCGAACTACGTTCGGTCTTGTTAGCGTTCTTGTCCCGCACAAGTATGCTCTTCCAGGGGCATTGTTGTTTGCCTTGAGACACTGATTTTTGTACGCCTCTTTCTCTCCACAGGCATGACAAGTTACTGATACTGGTTGAAGGTTGCTTCCAGTGGTTGGCCCTTTGTTTCTGCAGTTCATGGTCAGATGACCCACCTTGTTGCAAGTCTGACACTTGACAGTGCAAGGTCCTGTGTGATGCAGGGTGCATTTCTTACACAGGGGAAGGCTTCCAGTATACCTACTGTTTTTAGTTGGGGCGGCAACATAAGCCTTGACAGTTTCTTGCCTTCTATTCTGTTGTTGTTGGTGATTCATTACTAGTAACATTATATGCTTGCATGACTTTCATATATGGATCATCGTGAAAAGGTGAGATGGCTAGTGAGGCCAAAAGATACTTAGATAAACCATCTGAAGGATCAGGAGAGGTGTTTCCCGGTGAGGATGGGAAATAGTCCGGTGAAGCCGGAGTATAGTCAGGAGAGTGTGTAGAGGAAAAAGCATCCTCAACATTGGAATCAGATGGGACGATAATAGGGTAGATATAGTCAGGAGTAGACATATCTCTGTAACAACCCAGTGTAAATAACATAAGTTATTTATATAATAATATAATAGTTAATTATTATTTACATACTATTCCGGAAATGCAGTGGCACGGAGGACTTTCTTGGATGGAAAAGTAGTTATAGTTTAGGTTTAAACCTTGTTCTCTATAACCGCGGCTCTTGATACCAATCTGTAACACCCCCTTATTTGACATATAGCAGCGGAAGCTAATTTGGGGTATTACTTCATGAATCAACAGTCATAATCATAGAAAATGACTCAAAAGAGACGTTTTGGAATATTTAGTTATCATTCTTTATTATATCAGAGTTTTACAAAAGAGGTCCCAAAATACATTGAAAACATAAAAGTTGAATGATAACAAATTTGGACATCCTCAAGTCCAAAGCCACTCTGTGCCATAGTTGCTCAATTACCTGAGATCAACATGCTAAAAGGATCAACACAAAGGTGAAATTCACAGTGTTTGCAATGTAATAGTTGAATACAAGTCATCATAAGTGGTAATAATTGCAACGAATACAATTATCATGGAAAACAATATTATTGCCCTAAGCTCATGCAACCAAACATTAACATCCGAAGTCAATTTAACGACTTGAAGGAACAACTGTCCTTAAGGAAAGGTAACTTGCCAAAGTTATCCTTTGTTCTCAAATATAGTGCGTTTGGTTACCCCATGTACGGGTACACCAACGGGAGTCGTCACCCCCAATAGATCTATCCACAATATTCACGTTCACTCGCAAGTGACTAATGGTTCATGATTAAGAAATATTGGCAGTGAAGGCAAACTTAGGCAATAATATATCAAGATAGCATACAGTTGGAAAAATACTTGTATTCATGGTTTATAGCATGTATCCCCCCACGGGGTTTAGAAAACATGTAAAGGTGGGACTATATACTCACCTTATCAAGGTAGTTGATTGATTTGAAATTTAATTCAAATGAGAGTAAACACCCTCGTCACACAACCTGGGGTAATATGTCAAGTATTAGTTTGATTGTTGATATTACAAACTTTATTTCATAAAGTTTAACGGTTTTTGGTTTGATAACTTGTGAAAATATCGTATCACTGTTCGGGCTATCATAATCCAGAAGTCATGTGGTAAATGTTTGAGGAGCTAGTACACTTTAAATCGTAAATCGAGCAACTCGTCAAAACGTCTACCCAAATGAAATCCCCTCACATAAAACTCTCTAGTAACGTGATACGTTATAGATTAAATGATAAGATTTTATCTTTTTAAGAGCTAGTGGATGATAAATTATGTTATATTTATAACATAATTGTTTTATAGCGTTTCGATCGATGAATGATAACGACAAATGTGTCGGGTTTTAATAAAATCGAGTCTTATAATATTTAAATATATTTTTATAATTTATATAAAAATATTACATTTTATACCTTTAAGAATGCAAAATGACAATATATACCCTTGGTTTATATATACTTAAAAAGTTAATCCTTTTAATACAACTTTTTAAAAATCTTTAAACCTTTAACTTTCAAGTATGACAAAACAAACCCCTGAAGTATAACTTTAGAATAATTACATTTTTGGCTCAAAAGTTATAAAGTTTCATAATTTACAATATATACCCATTTGCATGAAATGTTTTGCGTTTTTAGTCCAAATTCCATAATTTTTGTATTTTTGATCTTGAAATCAATTTTGCAGGTTATAGCTTATTATTATAAGCTAAAATAAGTCAACTTTACGAACTTGAAGCTTATGAAAAGAGCTTATTAGCTTTAAAATCCAAAACGGTTCGTTTGGTTTAAAAAGATTAACCCGATGGGTTTAAGGCTTTAGGATTTGTTTTAATGTTTATAAAAATGATAAGTTAGTTTATTAGAATAGCTTATTAAATTAGCTTATGGCTTTTAGTTTGATTAGTACACAAAATGAGCTTTTTGGGGTTTTAGGGCTTTTTATGGCACGCTTTTTTTAGGTAAAAGGGAATTCATACCCCGGTAAAATATATTACACCAAAAAAGCGTTGAAGTACAATGGATGTAGGTGAATTCCTAACATCTCCGCCCATTACATGGGCACAAACATGCACACAACTTGTGCAAAATTTAACATAAAAGTGACGTGCCACTCTTATGACACCAAAACTAAATTGAAAGAAAAATACAAGCAGACTAAAAGATAAGAATGATGCTCGCGCTTCCAATTTAGACCATAATGGAAACTATTCATCACCGAGACCGTAAAATAGCTCCAACTTCAAAGATTACCACCACCTGTGTCATCATGATGAAAATCACCAAAATTCTCCAAGCTTCGTGTAATCAGACCAATTCACATCTTTATGGGACGCGCAAGATATATCCCACAAAACTTCCAAGCATGTAAATCTTGCTCACACACTCATAAGCAGCAATCTTTCCGTCATCAGATGAGTATAGACGTGGTGCACATACTAGACTACTACAAGGTCCCCAATAAGAAGTTGAAATATCAACAAGCAAACAACAATGGGAGTGATTGCTTTGTTACTTCTAACTCAGAACCCACAGTTAATCAAAAAGAGGGCAGCTATATCTAAAATCTTGAAACTGCAAAGATCTCCAAGAATAGGATCATAAAGCATGTTTGTATAAAGAAAAACGTCTCTTCCAAAGCTCTAATACACCACCACGATGTGAGTACTTTATACAAGAGCAGCAGAAACACACCCAAACAGCATCAGATGTACTAGTCCCAACAAAGGTTGATGGAAAGACCCTAAAAACTTGGATAGGGCAGCAAAGTTAATGTACCTCACTCAAAACTTGCTTTTGTTTGCCATTAACTGAGACTTCTAATGAGTGAACCAAACAAAATAGTAAATTACGCACCAGAGTGTAGGTAATCCCTACGTGTAGAGCCAAACCCCCACATCTGCCCCATTGTGCAAGAGGTAGTACCATACACCACCCTACCAGAAATTAGGGTTTAGTTAAATCCTCCTCTCTCCAAATCTTAACCACACGCTCGCTCTCTTCAAGTACCAACCATCTAATGGCCCCATGCGACGAATTCAATCATGCATAAAACGAGAACCCTCAATGTGGAGTCAAACCATTCGTCAATACTCTGCTTCAAATGCATGAACACCAAGACCATGCAACGGATCTTAGGATTGCACAATTGAAAGCCTAAACTTACGAAAAGGGCTTACATTAATACTTGTCGGAACCAAACCCTAGGATCAGGATCTGAATGAGCAGCGAAACCCAGAGAAAGTAATAATACCCAAATCATTGTTAATACCTAAAATAATTAGGGTTTCTTGAGATCCCGCACTTGTGTAACGATCGCATCAATCGCCCACCCCACACAATCATGTCGAACCAACCATAGATGAATGATGTAATAGCACAAACCCTAATCCGCGATCAATCATCAGATTCACACAAATCAAACCTAAACAGAGAGCGATTAGCAAAGTAAACCTGATACACGATCCAAAAAGATGGATCAAGGCAAGACAACTCCAACACTGAAACCTAATGTTAATCGTTGTGCAAACCCCTAATCACTTCTATGATAGAGATCTCCGGTTGTATGAAAAACTGGAGACGGCTTTTATACAGCTCAAAACAAATGACACCCACCCTCACTGAATCGAAACAAAACTTAACAAAAACCGATTGCTGATCCACCCTTAAGCAATTAAAAAATTCTGAAGATTAAAAAACGCCTGGAGATCAAAAAGAATCATAAGCGAATTAATGGAAAGACAGGTTTTAGTTGCTAAAAAGGATAGATAGAGAGGGGGTTTTGGGTTAAGTTCGGACCGGACAAGGAGGAGGTTGAGGGGGCGTCGGAAATCGCCTCTTGGGAGATATAATTCTTCAAAATTAACCCGATGGGTTTTAGGTTTTAGATTAGTTTTTAAGCTTTTAGAAAATGAAAATGAGCTTATTGAAATGTTATAAGACTAGTTCTATTTTAAGCTTATTGGATGCACGACTGAGTTTTAGGGTTTATAGGGTGTCGTTTTGGTTGGGCTATGGTTTGGTTAGTAAAAACCAAACCAAATGGTTTTTATTGCATATCAAGGCTATATACAAGGTAAACTTGCTTATAGCTTATACAATCTTTATAATGATACAAGAGCTTTATGGAACAATGATAGAAAGCTTACTAGTACTTTGAAAAGAAGAATAGGTCGAATGGAGCAAATTAAACTCGAAAAATTTTAAAATGATGAACCAAGAGCTTTTTATCTTCTTATTTCCTTGGCCTTCTACTTGTTAGTATTATTTCTTCTTAATCTTTTTTAGACTTGTTTGATCATGATTGAGGTAATATGAAGCTTTATGAGTGATTTGACATTTATGTGTAGTGTTTCGGCTTTATATAGGGCTTGAAATAGAGTAAGTGGCCCAATTTACTTGGTGTGTGTGGCCTAAGGTACAGTGAAGTTAGGGACTAAGTAATAGTTAGAGTTGTGACAAGGAAAGGTATGGAGTAGCTATGCACGGTTGTATAGAGATGGTTGATGTTGAAAATCAAAGAAGGTGGCTAGGTGGTTTTCTTGGAGCTCAAGGTGACTAGTAGGTGATTCATGGAGGTGCTTGGGTGCTAGGGTGGTGACAAGGTGCTGAAGGTGGCTAGCAAGTAGGTGCATCATGGTGGTGTTAGGGTGGTTGCTTGGTTTAACTTAGTTTAGAACTAGTTTAGGTGTTTCAGGTAGATTAGAGTTTTCGGGTTAGGATTTATGGTTTTGGACGAGCTAAGGTTTTAGGATTAGGGAGGAAATTGTTTAAACATGTCGTGCTATAAGTGTTTTGTAACTCTTGTTGGAGTTTTAGAAATCTTGAATGAAAATGGTGGAGGAAAATGAGCTTATTTTACATATTATGCAAGTTGGCTTGTTACATTGAGTCAATGAGTTGAAACTTTTAATTTAGGTCGGGAACATGTAATTTAAAATATATGTTTTGATCACTGTTCACTTGGCTTAAGGCTTGTACTTTTCAGTTTGTATGTAAAATTAATGAACTTAAGTTTTATTTTATAAACTCGTTAACATCTAATTTTCCGTTTTATTAAAGACGTTGGAAAGTACGTTAAATAGAATAACGTATCTATGCTTAAAAAATGGAGTTTATAAACATATTGCTTGACATATTATAACATTTAATGGCTATAAACATTTATGAAATTGGCATAGGTAGGTTGTGTGAGCTCGTTTACGTAGGTTATGCAAGTTACGTTTGCTATATTTGGTGGCATTAATAATGCAAAAATATTCCGTGGAAAATGGTTGTACTTAATTTAATAAGTAGATATTACATTGATGACAATTGCATCTAATTTAATAGATGGATAATTACATAGATGAAAATTGTGGGTTGTTATAGTCTCCCAACCTTAAAAGAAATCTCGTCCCGAGATTTAGTTGGATGTTGGAGTAATGTTTGGAAATAAATATGGATACTTGGTACGAATTTGATCTTCGTGTTCCCACGTAAATTATGGTCATCTTTTTAGCAGTTCATCTCTTACTTTGACTATAGGGATACGACTTTGTCTCAGTTGCTTGACTTCTCGATCCATAATTTCTATTAGTTCTTCCACAAAGTTGAGTTTGTCATCAAGACGAAGCTCTTTCATTTGAATGATGAGAGATTCGTCAGATGGGCATTTCTTTAAATTAGAAATGTGGAAAGTATTGTGGACATTACTGAGTTGGATGACACCTTTTAAGGATCTTGAATGGTCCAACGTACCAGGGGTTAAGCTTTCCTCGCTTTCCGAATTGGATGACACCTTTTCGAGGTGCCACTTTTATCATAACACGATCTCCAACTTGGAATTCTAAAGGCTTTCGCCTTACATTGGCATAATTCCTTTGCCGATCTCTTACAGCTTGCAAGCGTTGTCAGATTTGTACTATCTTTTTGGTGGTTTCTTGGATCATCTCTGGTCCCGTGAGTTGTACATCTCCAACTTCGGCCCAGCAGACAGGTGATTGGCACTTTCGACCATAAAGTGCCTCGAATGGTGCTGCCTTAATACTGGCATGGTAAATGTTATTGTAAGAAAATTCTACCAGTGGTAAGTGTCTTTCCCAACCTTTTCTAAAATCTATAACCAAGCTCGAAGCATGTCTTCGAGTGTTTGGATGGTTCTTTTACTTTTTTCCATCAGTTTCGAAATGATATGTCGTACTCGTGTCTAATTGAGTATCCAAAGCATTCTGCAATGAGTGCCAAAATCTAGATGTGAAATGACTATCACGATCCAAGATGATGGATATCGGCACTCCATGCCGTGAGACTATTTCCTTTATATTTAAACTTTGTAGTGGTTCCTCATGCTATCTGTTGCTCTGTGGAATATGAAATGTGTGATTTGTATGGCGGTTCATAATGACCCCAATGGTGTTCATGTCCGCTTCGACTGTTTTGGGTAGTTTTGTAACGAAAGGCCATCGTTATTTTTCCTATTTCTTGTAGGAACTCTGGTTGTTCAGTAAGCGGATGGCTATCTAACGATTGGCTTTTAAACTTTGCCAACATAATTCTTGCGATGATCATGCCTTTATGCTTAGGGCAACCAATAGAGTTTTTTTAGATCCTGATACATTTTGTCAGAACCTGGGTGGATGAACATATTTCGATTATGTGATTATGCATGAATCAAGTCTCTAAATTACAAAGAGTGGTACCCACTTCGGATTTTGATAATCACGTCCATCAGGACGTACTTCAAATGCTTTGTCCATTCACTCATCGTTTTCAGTTTGTTGTTCTTTTTGATTGCCTCAGTTTGTTTAGGCTTCGAAGGATTTGTGATGGTAATTTTGGGTGAAGGGTCATGACTAATGCCCTAACTCGGAGTGGTTTGATTCGTTCCTTCCGGCTTAAGGCATCTGCTACAACATTTTCCTTTTCCTATGATGGTAGTGTAATTAACAATCGTAATCTCTGTCAAGCAATTCAAACCAAAGGCGTTGTCTCATGTTCAACTCTTTCATAATCCAAGGTTATGCTGAGAATTTAATGATCAGTTAACTAGGTACAACGTTGTGACATACAGCTGGTATCTCCAAATTTTAGAAAGCACACAAAATGCTTCCTAATTCGAGGTCGTATGTGGTTTATAGTTTTCTTATTTGAGGCTTGAGTTGTCGGGAATGCATATGCAATACTTTTTTCTTTGGCATATTTGACCTTCGCTCCCAGATTTGATGGGATGCCATCACAGTAACCGACAAAAGTCCACATCGTGTCCTTCTGGTAATGCTAAGATTGCGAGCTTCACAAAGGTTCTGTTTTAGTAATTGGAAACGCGGACTCTTGTCTCTACCCCAGATTATACTTTTGTTTTTCTGGGTTTTAATTCAGGTCAAAGACTTTACATATTTTCGAGATATTTGGATGAATCTCAGATAGTAACCGAACAAAGTCTAAGAATTGGCGTTACTTATCCGTGGGTGTGGTAGGAAGAGGCCCAATTCTTAAAAATGCTTCAAATCTTGGCTGGGTGTCACCGTGAATTCCTTCGATGTCAAATCACGGCCTACGAAACTGCATGATATGATCCTGAACATCCGATTTTGGAGAAACTTGGCATTTCAATTTCTCATTTTGAATAATTCCAAGATTATTCTCATGTGATTTGCATTGGTTTTCTTTATTACGAGAGGAGATGTGAATATCCTCGATGAACACTATCACAAATTTATTCTCCCAAGTATGGTTTGACACCACTGTTTATGAGGTTCATGAACACAGCAGGTGGTTAGTTAAACAAATGGCATCCACTTGGAATTTCGTAGTGTTCGTACCTCATTTGAATGCAGTCTTGGGAATCTTCATCCCTGACTCTCAGTTGCGTGACTTGCTGATATTAAGTCAATCTTCGAATAAAACACTTGAACTTGAAGTGGTCGAATAGATCATCGATCTGGGTAGAGGGGTAACAATTCTTTCCGGTAAGTTTAGTAACTCCCGGTAATCGATACTCATTCTGAAGATTCCATCTTTCTTTTTAACAAATTTAAGACAGGGAGTTCCCAAGGCAACAGTACTTTGTGGATACAACCTCGGTCTGCTAAATCTTGTAGTTGGTTTGATCATTTCCTGCATTTCTGAAGGAGCTACTCTGTAAGGTGCTCGGGTACTGGTGCCGTTCCTGGCATTAAATAATGATTTTGGAATTTACTTGGCGAACCGGCAGGAAGGTCCAGGTTTGATTTTCAAGAAATGACTTTCGGGTTAAATTCTCTAACTATGGTATATTCTTCCAATCGTTTTTGTCTGGACTTCTTTCCATTACTGGGTCCAAAACCTTGATCTCCCTGGATATATACCTTTAGGTTTTTATACAGGATATGAGGCTTAGTCGGGTTTTACTTTGATCACCTCGGATGATCAAATTTTCACCGTCGATGGGGATGTGGATGACTTTCTCGTCACAGATAATTTTAGCATGATACTTGGACAACCATCCTAAACCAATGACGACGTCAAAAAACTATCGGTTAATCAGGCATGAGTATCAATTTTGAAAGGTTGGTTTAGCTAAAATATAGTGTAACCCCTTGGATAACGGTATTCCGTGGCCTACTAGGTTTTATTGGCCATTTCAATGTCATAGGTTCAGATCTAGTGTAAATGGTGAAGATATTAAGATTAGAAGCAAGAGATTTGGATACAACAATTTTATCGGCGTCCTAAATCAAATAATACTTTTGTAGTGTTGGTTTAGAGGAAATTACACCGTAACTACGTTGGGTCTTGGGTTGCGTACTTGTCCCTCAGCAAGTATTTGCTCTTCCATGGGCATTGTTTTGTTTGCCTTTTGGACATGATTTTTGTAATGCCTTTCTATCCACAGGCATGAAAGTTACTGATACTGGTTGAGGTGCTTCCAGTGGTTGGCCTTATGTTTATGCAGGTCATGGTAGATGAGTCACCACTTGTTGAAGTACTGCACTTGACAGTGCCTAAGGTCCTGTGTGATGCTGGGTGCATTTCTTACACAGGGGAAGGCTTTCCAGTAATAACGCTTTGTTTTTAGTTGGGGCATTGGCAACTTTAAGCCTTGACAGTTTCTCTGGCCTTCTATTCTGTGTTGTTGGTGAGTCTATTACTTGTAACATTATATGCTTGCATGACTATTTATATGGCTCATCTGTGAAAAGGTTAGATGGCTGTGAGGCCAAAGATACTTAGATAATAAAACCATTGAAGGATCATGACGCGAGGTGTTTCCGCGTGAGGATGGGAAGTAGTCCCGGTGATGCCTGGAGTATAGTCAGGAGTGTGGTGTAGAGGTAAATGCTATCCTCAAATTGTATCGCAGATGGACGATACATCAGGGTTTAGATATCGTCAGGAAGTAGAATATCTTCTGTAACAACCCATGTAAATAACATAGTTATTTATATAATAATCTAATAGTTATGTATTAATTACATTACATTCCAGAAACTGCAGTGGCACAGAGGATTTCTCTGGATGAAAAGTATTATAGTTAAGGTTTAAACCTTGTTCTCTATAACCGCGGCTCTTGATACCAATCTGTAACACCCCGATTTGACATATAGCAGCGGAAGCTAATTTGGGGTACTGTCGTCATGAAATCAACAGTATAATCATAGAAACTGACTCCAAAAGAGACGTTTTGAATATTTAGTTATCATTCTTTTATATCAGAGTTTTACTAAAGGGTCCCAATAATACATATGAAACATAAAATGTGAATGATAACAACTTTGGACATCCTATGTCCAAGCCAATCGTGCCAAAGTTGCTCCAATTCCCTGAGAATAGACATGCTAAAATGTTATCAAACAACAAAGTTGAGTGAAATTCATAGTGTTTGCAATGTAACGAGTTGAATACAATATAATCTTAAGGGTAATAATTGCAAACGAGATATAATTATCATGAAAATTAGTAATACTTGCCCTAAGCTCATGCAACCAAGATTAACATTCCAAAGTCAATTTAACGACTTTGAAGGAACAACTGGCCTTAGGAAAAGGTAATTGCCAAAGTTATCTCTTTGTTCTCGAATATGTGCATTTGGTTACCTATTACGGGTACACCAATGGGAGGTCGTCACCCCCAATAGATCTATCACAATATTCTCGTTACTCGCAAGTGGACTAATGGTTCATGATAAGAAATCTTGCAGTGAAGGAAACTTAGGCAGTAATATATCAAGCTGCGTCAGTGGAAAAATCCTGTATTCATGGTTATAGCATTATCCCCCCCCCATGGGGTTTAGAAAAATCATGTAAAGGTTGGGGGCTTGAACTTCACTTATCAATGGTAGTTGATTGCTATGAAATTTAATTCAAATGAGAGTAAACAGCCTCGTCACGCAACCTGGGGTAATATATCAAGTCTTAGTTTGATTGTTGATATTACAAACTTTATTTCATAAAGTTTAACGGTTTTTTTTCGGTTTTAGATAACTTGTGAGAAATATGTATTCACTGTTCGGGCTATCAATAATCCAGAGGTCATGTAAGTAAACGTTTGAGGCGTAGACACTTTAAATCGTAAAATCACAAACATCGTCAAAACGTTACCCAAATAAATCCACTCTCACATTGAAATTCTAGTAAGTCGATACGTTATAGATTAAATGATTAGATTTTATCTTTTTAAGAGTCAGAGGATGATAAATTATGTTAAATTTATAACGTAATTGTTTGTATAGCATTCTCTGATCGATGAATGTTGATCGGACAATCGGGTCGGGTTTTAATAAATCGAGTCTTCTAATATTTAAATATAATTTTCATAATTTATATAAAAATATTACATTTTATACCTTTAAGATGCGCTCAACATTGACAATATATACTCATTGGTTTATATATAGTTACATAAGTTATCACCTTTTAATTACCAACTTTTTTAACAAATATCTTAACCCATTTATTTCAAGTATTGACAAATAACAAACTCTGAAGGTTACACTTTATGAAGAATTACATTTTTGGCCAAAGTTATAAGATATAAAGTTTCATAAATATATATACCCATTTGCATGGACATGTATTGCGTTTTTTAGTCCAAATTCCAATAATTATTGTATTTTTTATCTTGACTATCAATTTTGCAGGTCTATACTTACTTATTATAGCTAAAATAAGTCAACTTTACGGAGCTTGAAGCTTATGATAGAGCTTAGGAGGAGGGGGCGTCGGAAATCGCCTCTAGGGAGAGATAATTCTTCAAAATTAACCTGATGGGTTTAAGGTTTTAAGATTAGTTTTTAAGCTTATAGAAATGAAAAATGAGCTTATTGAAATAGCTTATAAGACCAGCTTATATCTTTAAGCTTATTGGATGCACGAAATGAGATTTTTAGGTTTTAGGGTGCGTTTTGGGCATGGTTTGTTTTAGGAAAACCAAACAAATGGTTTTTATGATTCAAGGCTTATACAAGTAACTTGATTATAGCTTATACAATATTTATAATGATACAAGAGCTTATGGAACAAGATAGAAAGCTTACTAGTACTTGAAAAGAAGAAAACGGGTCGAATGGAGCAAAAATAACTCGAAAACTTAAAAGATGAACCAAGAGACTTCTTTCTTCTTATTCCTTGGCTTCTACTTGTTGTATACTTTCTTCTTAATCTTTATTAGACTTGTTTAGATCATGACTTGAGGTAATATGAAGCTTTGATGGTGAATTTGAATGTATGTGTATGTTTCGGCTTATATAGGGCTTGAAATGGAGTAGTGGCCAAGTTTACTTGGTGTGGTGGCCAAGGTAAGTGAAGTAGGGACTAAGTAATAGTAGAGTGGTGACCAAGGAAGGCTATGGAGTAGCTATGCAAGGTGTATAGAGATGGTGATGGTTCGAAAATCAAAGAAGGTGGCTAGGTGGTCTTCTTGGAGCTCTCGGTGACTAGTAGGTGATTCATGAAGGTGCTTGGGTGCTAGGGTGGTGACAAGGTGCTGAAGGTGGCTAACAAGTAGGTGGATCATGGTGGAGTTAGGGTGGTTGCATGGTTTAACTTAGTTTAGAACTAGTTTAGGTGTTTTGGGTAGATTAGGGTTTTAGGGTTAAGATTTATGGTTTTGGACGAGCTAGGGTTTTAGGATTAGGGAGGAAATTGTTTAAATGTTGTGCTATAAGTGTTTGTAACTCATGCTTAAGAGCTTATAAGAAATCTTGAATGAAAATGGAGGGAAAATGAGCTTATTTTAAATATCATGCATGGTTGGCTTGTACATTGAGCTCAAATGAGTTGTACTTTAATTTAGGAGGGAAAATGTAATTTAAATATTATGTATTGATCACTTGTTCACATGCTTAAAGGCTTGTACATTCAGTTTGTATGTAAACATTACATGAAATTAAGGTTTTGATTTAAACGTTAACATATAATATTCGTTTTATAATAACGTTTTGGAAAGTACGTTAAATAGATAACGTATGATAAAATGGAGTTTAAAACATATTGCTTGACATATTATAACGTTTACTGGCTATAAACGTTGATGAAATTGGCATAGGTAGGTTGCGTGAGCTCGTTTACTTTTGTAATGTAAGTTACGTTACATTATGGATGGAATAAAGCAAAAATCTTTCCATGAAAATGGTTGCATCTAATTTAATAGATGGAAATTATACTGAGGAAAATTGCATCTAATTTAATAGATGGATAATTACATAGATGAAAATTGTGGGTTGTTATAGTCTCCCAACCTTAAAAGAAATCTCGTCCCGAGATTTAGTTGGATGCTGGAGTAATGTTTGGAAATAAATGTAGATACTTGGCATGAAATTGATCTTCGCGTTCCTACGTAAATTCTGGTCCTCTTTTAGAGTTCCATCTTACTTTGACTATAGGGATACGACTTTGTCTCAGTTGCTTGACTTCTCGATCCATAATTTCTATTAGTTCTTCCACAAAGTTGAGTTTGTCATCAAGACGAAGCTCTTTCATTTGAATGATGAGAGATTCGTCAGATGGGCATTTCTTTAAATTAGAAATGTGGAAAGTATTGTGGACATTACTGAGTTGGATGACACCTTTTAAGGATCTTGAATGGTCCAACGTACCAGGGGTTAAGCTTTCCTCGCTTTCCGAATTGGATGACACCTTTTCGAGGTGCCACTTTTATCATAACACGATCTCCAACTTGGAATTCTAAAGGCTTTCGCCTTACATTGGCATAATTCCTTTGCCGATCTCTTACAGCTTGCAAGCGTTGTCAGATTTGTACTATCTTTTTGGTGGTTTCTTGGATCATCTCTGGTCCCGTGAGTTGTACATCTCCAACTTCGGCCCAGCAGACAGGTGATTGGCACTTTCGACCATAAAGTGGCCCGAAGAGAAGGTGATTCTTACATCTTTTGACATAAAGTGCCTCGAATTGGTGCTGCCTTATTATGGCATGTGGTACACTCGATTTTGTTGGAATAATTCTACCAGTGGTAGTGTCTACTACCATCCTTTTCCAAAATCTATAACACAGGATGAAGCATGTCTTTCAAGTGTTTGGATGGTTCTTTCACTTTGTCTGACTGTCTCGGGATGATATGTCGTACTCATGTCTAATTGAGTACAGAAAGCATTCTGTAATGATTGCCAGAAAATGGATGTGAAATGACTGTCATGATCCGAGATGATGGATATTGGTACTCCATGCCGGGAGACTATTTCCTTTATATATAACCTTGTAAGGGTTTCCATACTATATGTCTCTCTGGTAGGGATGAAATGTGCTGATTGGGTAAGGCGGTCACTACATGACCCAAAGTGTGTCATTTCTGCTTGATGCTTCTAGGTAGTTTTGTTGACGAAGTCCAATCGTTATTCTTTCCTATTCTTGGATGTCTTGTAGGAATCTCTGTTGTATTAGTAAGCCGGACTGGTTTTCTGACATTCTACTTTAACTCTAGAGTATGTTAAACACTTGCCAACATATTCAGCGATAATTTCTTTCATGTTAGGCCATTGATAAAGTTTTTTTAGATCCTGATACATCTTGTCAGAACCTGGGTGGATGGAATACTTTGATCTATGGGATTCATGCATGATTAAGTCCCTCAAATTACAAAAAAGTGGTAAACAACTTCTATTCTTGATACATTGGGTTCCATCAGGAAGTACTTCAAATGATTTGTCTATTCCTCGTAGGTTCTCAGCTTCAATGTTTTCTTCTTTTATTGCCTCGGTTTGGGCTTCGAGGATGGTTTGGGCTTCAAGGATTTGCGATGGTAATTTTGGGTGAAGGGTCATGACTAATGCCCTAACTCGGAGTGGTTTGATTCGTTCCTTCCGGCTTAAGGCATCTGCTACAACATTTTCCTTTCCATGATGGTAGTGAATCTCACAATCGTAATCTGTAAGCAATTCAAACCAAAGGCGTTGTCTCATGTTCAACTCTTTCTAATCAAGGATATGCTGAAGACTTTTATGATCAGTGAACATGGTACACGTTGTGCCATACAGATAGTATCTCCAAATTTTAAGAAAGAACACAACTGCTCCTAATTCGAGGTCGTATGTGGTATAGTTTTCTTCATTAGGCTTGAGTTGTCGGGATGCATATGCAATAACTTTTTCTCTTTGCATTGACCTTGCTCCCAGGACTTGATGGGATGCATCACAGTAAACGACAAAGTCATCGTTTCCTTCTGGTAATGCTAAGATTGGAGCTTCACAAAGTTTCTGTTTTAGTAATTGGAAAGCGGACTCTTGGTCTTCTCCCCAGATATACTTCTTGTTTTTCTGGGTTAATTCAGTCAAAGACTTTACAATTTTAGAGAAATATTTGATGAATCTCCGATAGTAACCGACAAGTCCTAAGAATTGGCGTACTTATGTGGGTGTGGTAGGAGATGCCCAATTCTTAACTGCTTCAATCTTGGCGGGGTCAACGTGAATTCCTTGACTGTCAATCACGTGCCTAAGAAACTGCATGATACTGATCCAGAAATCAGATTTGGAGAACTTGGCATTAATTTCTCCTTTTTGAATAATTCCAAGATTATTCTCAGGTGATTTGCATGTTCTTCTTTATTACGAGAGTAGATGAGAATATCATCGATGAACACTATCACAAATTTATCCAAGTATGGTTTGCACACACGGTTCATGAGGTCCATGAACACAGCAGGTGCGTTAGTTAAACCAAATGGCATCACTTGGAATTCGTAGTGTTCGTACCTCATTCTGAAAGCAGTCTTGGGAATATCTTCATCCCTGACTCTCAGTTGGTGATAGCCTGATCTTAAGTCAATCTTCGAATAAACACTTGAACCTTGAAGTTGGTCGAATAGATCATCGATCCTGGGTAATGGGTAACAATTCTTTACGGTAAGTTTATTCAACTCCCGGTAATCGATACTCATTCTGAAAGATCCATCTTTCTTTTTAACAAATAAGACAGGAGTTCCCCAAGGCAAAGTACTTTGTCGGATAAAACCTCGGTCTGCTAACTCTTGTAGTTGGTCTGATAATTCCTGCATTTCTGAAGGAGCTAATCTGTAAGGTGCTCGGGCTACTGGTGCCGCTCCTGGCATTAAATTGATTTGGAATTCTACTTGGCGAACCGGAGGAAGGCCAGGTAGATTTTCAAGAAAGACTTTCGGAAATTCTCTAACTACTGGTATATCTTCCAATCGTTTTTCGTCTGACTTCTTTTCCATTACTTGGGCTACAAAAACTTGATATCCCCTGGTTATATACCTTTAGGTTTTTATACAGGATATGAGGCTTAGTCGGGTTTTACTTTGATCACCTCGGATGATCAAATTTTCACAGTCGATGGGGATGTGGACGACTTTCTCGTCACAGATAATTTTAGCATGATACTTGGACAACAATCCTAAACCAATGACGACGTCAAAAAACTATCGGTTAATCAGGCATGAGTATCAATTTTGAAAGGTTGGTTTAGCTAAAATATAGTGTAACCCCTTGGATAACGGTATTCCGTGGCCTACTAGGTTTTATTGGCCATTTCAATGTCATAGGTTCAGATCTAGTGTAAATGGTGAAGATATTAAGATTAGAAGCAAGAGATTTGGATACAACAATTTTATCGGCGTCCTAAATCAAATAATACTTTTGTAGTGTTGGTTTAGAGGAAATTACACCGTAACTACGTTGGGTCTTGGGTTGCGTACTTGTCCCTCAGCAAGTATTTGCTCTTCCATGGGCATTGTTTTGTTTGCCTTTTGGACATGATTTTTGTAATGCCTTTCTATCCACAGGCATGAAAGTTACTGATACTGGTTGAGGTGCTTCCAGTGGTTGGCCTTATGTTTATGCAGGTCATGGTAGATGAGTCACCACTTGTTGAAGTACTGCACTTGACAGTGCCTAAGGTCCTGTGTGATGCTGGGTGCATTTCTTACACAGGGGAAGGCTTTCCAGTAATAACGCTTTGTTTTTAGTTGGGGCATTGGCAACTTTAAGCCTTGACAGTTTCTCTGGCCTTCTATTCTGTGTTGTTGGTGAGTCTATTACTTGTAACATTATATGCTTGCATGACTATTTATATGGCTCATCTGTGAAAAGGTTAGATGGCTGTGAGGCCAAAGATACTTAGATAATAAAACCATTGAAGGATCATGACGCGAGGTGTTTCCGCGTGAGGATGGGAAGTAGTCCCGGTGATGCCTGGAGTATAGTCAGGAGTGTGGTGTAGAGGTAAATGCTATCCTCAAATTGTATCGCAGATGGACGATACATCAGGGTTTAGATATCGTCAGGAAGTAGAATATCTTCTGTAACAACCCATGTAAATAACATAGTTATTTATATAATAATCTAATAGTTATGTATTAATTACATTACATTCCAGAAACTGCAGTGGCACAGAGGATTTCTCTGGATGAAAAGTATTATAGTTAAGGTTTAAACCTTGTTCTCTATAACCGCGGCTCTTGATACCAATCTGTAACACCCCGATTTGACATATAGCAGCGGAAGCTAATTTGGGGTACTGTCGTCATGAAATCAACAGTATAATCATAGAAACTGACTCCAAAAGAGACGTTTTGAATATTTAGTTATCATTCTTTTATATCAGAGTTTTACTAAAGGGTCCCAATAATACATATGAAACATAAAATGTGAATGATAACAACTTTGGACATCCTATGTCCAAGCCAATCGTGCCAAAGTTGCTCCAATTCCCTGAGAATAGACATGCTAAAATGTTATCAAACAACAAAGTTGAGTGAAATTCATAGTGTTTGCAATGTAACGAGTTGAATACAATATAATCTTAAGGGTAATAATTGCAAACGAGATATAATTATCATGAAAATTAGTAATACTTGCCCTAAGCTCATGCAACCAAGATTAACATTCCAAAGTCAATTTAACGACTTGAAGGAACAACAATCTTTAAGGAAAGGTAACTTGCCAAAGTTATCCTTTATTCTTAAATATAGTGCGTTTGGTTACCCTATGTACGGGTATACCAACGGGAGTCGTCACCCCCAAAAGATCTATCCACAATATTCACGTTCACTTGCAAGTGACTAATGCTTCATGATTAAGAAATATTGGCAGTGAAGGCAAATTTAGGCAATAATATATCAGGATAGCATACAGTTTAAAAAATACTTGTATTCATGGTTTATAGCATGTATCTCCCCACGGAGTTTAGAAAACATGTAAAGGTGGGACTATGAACTCACCTTATCAAGGTAGTTGATTGATTTGAAATTTAATTCAAATGAGAGTAAACAGCCTCGTCACGCAACCTGGGGTAATATGTCAAGTCTTAGTTTGATTGTTGATATTACAAACTTTATTTCATAAAGTTTAACGGTTTTTGGTTTGATAACTTGTGAAAATATCGTATCACTGTTCGGGCTATCATAATCCAGAGGTCATGTAGTAAACGTTTGAGGAGCTAGGACACTTTAAATCGTAAATCCAGCAACTCGTCAAAACGTCTACCCAAATGAAATCCCCTCACATGAAATTCCCTAGTAACGAGATACGTTATAGATTAAATGATAAGATTTTATCATTTTAAAAGCTAGTGGATGATAAATTATGTTATATTTATAACATAATTGTTTTATAGCGTTTCGATCGATGAATGATAACGACAAATGTGTCGGGTTTTAATAAAATCGAGTCTTATAATATTTAAATATATTTTTATAATTTATATAAAAATATTACATTTTATACCTTTAAGAATGCAAAATGACAATATATACCATTGGTTTATATATAGTTACAAAGTTAATCCTTTTAATACAACTTTTTAAAAATCTTTAAACCTTTAACTTTCAAGTATGACAAAACAAACCTCTGAAGGTTAACTTTAGAATAATTACATTTTTGGCCCAAAAGTTATAAAG
Organism: Tanacetum coccineum; assembly: GCA_026074375.1. Classification (NCBI taxonomy): domain Eukaryota; kingdom Viridiplantae; phylum Streptophyta; class Magnoliopsida; order Asterales; family Asteraceae; genus Tanacetum; species Tanacetum coccineum. The sequence goes on along the minus strand of BQNB010015230.1, from coordinate 18,752 downwards.
TTTCATAAATATATACCCATTTGCATGAAATGTTTTGCGTTTTTAGTCCAAATTCCATAATTATTGTATTTTTTATCTTGAAATCAATTTTGCAGGTTATAACTTATTATTATAAGCTAAAATAAGTCAACTTTACGAGCTTGAAGCTTATGAAAAGAGCTTATTAGCTTTAAAATCCAAAACGGGTTCGTTTGGTTTAAAAAAAATTAACCCGATGGGTTTAAGGTTTTAAGATTAGTTTTCAAGCTTATTGAAATGACAAATGAGCTTATTGAAATAGCTTATAAGATCAGCTTATGGATTTTAGCTTATTGGATGCACGAAATGAGCTTTTTAGGGTTTGAGGGTGCGTTTAGGGCATGGTTTGGTTTAGGAAAACCAAACAAATGGTTTTTATGATTCAAGGCTTATACAAGTAACTTAATTATAGCTTATACAATATTTATAATGCTACAAGAGCTTATGGAACAAGATAGAAAGCTTACTAGTACTTTAAATGATGAAAATGGGTCGAATGGAGTAAAAACAACTCGAAAAGTTAAAAGATGAATCAAGAGACTTATTTCTTCTTGTTTCTTGGTTTCTACTTGCTGTATACATTCTTCTTAATCTTCCTTGGACTTCTTTAGATCATGGCTTGAGGTAATATGAAGCTTTGATGGTGAATTTGAATGTATGTGTATGTTTCGGCTTATATAGGGCTTGAAATGGAGTAGTGGCCAAGTTTACTTGGTGTGGTGGCCAAGGTAAGTGAAGTAGGGACCAAGTAATAGTAGAGTGGTGACCAAGGAAGGCTATGGATTAGCTATGCAAGGTGTATGGAGGTGGTGATGGTTCAAAAATCCAAGGAGGTGGCTAGGTGGTTTTCTTGGAGCTCAAGGTGACTAGTAGTGTGATTCATGAGGGTTTGGGTGCTAGGGTGGTGACAAGGTGCTGAAGGTGGCTAGAAAGTAGGTGGATCATGGTGGAGTTAGGGTGGTTGCTTGGTTTAACTTAGTTTAGAACTAGTTTAGGTGTTTCGGGTAGATTAGGGTTTTTGGGTTAGGATTTATGATTTTAGACGAGCTATAGTTTTAGGATTAGGGAGGAAATTGTTTAAATGTTGTGTTATAAGTGTTTGTAACTCATGCTTAAGAGCTTATACGAAATCTAGAATGAAAATGGAAGGAAAATGAGCTTATTTTAAATATCATGCATGGTTGGCTTGTACATTGAGCTCAAATGAGTTGTACTTTGATTTAGGAGGGAAATGTAATTTAAATATTATGTATTGATCACTTGTTCACATGCTTGAAGGCTTGTACATTCAGTTTGTATGTAAACATTACATGAAATTAGGGTTTTGATTTAAACGTTAACGTATAATATCCGTTTTATAATAACATTTTGGAAAGTACGTTAAATAGATAACGTATGATAAAATGGAGTTTAAATCATATTGCTTGACATATTATAACGTTTACTGGCTATAAACGTTGATGAAATTGGCATAGGTAGGTTGCGTGAGCTCGTTTACTTAGGTTATGCAAGTTACGTTGCATAATAGGTGGAATAAAGCAAAAATATTCCTGTGAAAATGGTTGTACTTAATTTAATAAGTAGATATTACATTGATGACAATTGCATCTAATTTAATAGATGGATAATTACATAGATGAAAATTATGGGTTGTTATAGTTTGGGGGAAGTTGATTCAGAAACTTCGTCAAAAAGGAGTCTTTGAAGAAAGCTTTTCAAGACATGCTGCATGAATTAGGGGAAGTTAATCCAACTCATGCATACTACAATGGTTCCAAAACAAGTAAAGACCATGAAGATCCAAGCCGGAGTATAAGTTTCAAGACCAGAAGAACTCAGAAGACATCTTCAGCTTTGGAAGCGCTTGGGAAGACTTTATTTGTGTTGTATTTGTACTTGATAGGAACATTGTAAGTAATTTCGTATGTCCACATATTGGGGGAAGATTGTTAGCCTTAAAATATATTGACTAATAAAGAATTACATTAGTTTATTATAGCCGTGTCGAACAAGGACTAGTAACGTCAAGTTAGTATAGTTAGAAGACAGAAGGGCTATAAATACCCCTTCATACTTCTATAGAGGGGTGAGGATTCATTTTGTATCATCTCTCAAGGTGTGTGTGTGTGTGTGTTTATCTCCTCCCACCACACACATATCTTCCCTTTTTCTCTCATTATCAATAATATGGCTTTCTATTTTTTAATCCTCCCCGACCTCTGGATCGTTTAGTTCATAGTGATTTCTTAGGTCCTACATTTATCTTAACCTTTGGTTTGCTCAAATGCGGGATTTGAGCAATCACATGTGTCTCATTTATGGATTTATATGTGTATGTGTGGTTTTATCACCCTTGTTGTTGTATAACTGTTGATAGAGATTACTTAGTCCTATTCTTTAGCTTATTCTAGTTAAGGATTTGAGCAACCACAAGTGTCGCGGTCATGGATTTGGGCGTACATTTATGGTTTTGTCCCCTTTTCTAGAATATTGGTATCAATAAAGATTAAAAAGAATGATCAAACCCTTAAACCCCATCATATTCACCCAATTTACCTTTTTAGACTGATTACTCCTTAGCTTTAGTGGTGGAGATGTGTATCCTTACCAAGCTTATGATAGAATACTCATCACGACTAAGCGATTGAGCGAATTACTAAATGTTACCACATAGATTAGTTGAGTGATTTGAGTGTTTTCATTTCCTATTTCGTGTGGTGTTTGGTTGTGCGCTAGTGATTAAATAAAAATGCTTTAAGGAAAAATCCTAGACATTAGTTAGGGATACATTTTCATAAGAAAACCTAAAGTCTACTTAAGGACAAGTAGTATTAAAGTGGGGGATATTTGATGAAATCAAATAACGTCACGTTATTAGCATCATTTATCCCAGCTATTGATGTGTTTCGAAAGCTTTAAATTTATAAGACCGAGATTACCAGTTATAAGAAGGAAACACACGGGTCAAAGTATAACCCACGTATGTAGTACAATCTTTTTAGGTAATACCAGGCCATCCACAGGGATTTGCGTAGTGTCGAATAATCAGCTGAAAAATAAACTTTAACAGAAATGAAATAAACTAAACTGAATTCAATAATGAGAAAGATGACTACTAAAATAATTTCATATAACTTATAAGCAATGGTGATAGTTACGATCTTAGACTTAGGACTTTAATTTATAAAAAGTATTTTCTCGTCAGAAAACGTTTTCACAAATTAACTTGTTTAACTTAAGACTTATATTTAGTTAACTCGATTAAATATGTCACTTAAATAATCCAGCTACTATTATATCAAATCTATTTTGTTTATCAAATAACGTAAGTGGATTTCTCGTCACAGGCGATAAAGATCATAGATAAATCTTTAAAACTGTATAGCTCACAACGGGTCTTTCGACCTATACCGATGTGAGTATATAATCGAAATTGATAAGATAAGACACGATAGGATTATAAAATAAGCTTAAGATTAACAAGATCGTAATTATACCAAATGCTTATTCATTATATTATTTTCACCGAGTAGTCATGAGAGATTTAGCCTCTCAAGGCTATGAAGTTTATAACAAGATTAAATTAATAAACAAGAAACATACTATATCCGGGTAAGAATATGGATCAAAATTCTCCCCTTAACAAGTATAGAATCGAAGTACAACCTTTTATTCTAATAAATCTATGATATTCTTCTTCGTTCTTCGTGATTTGATCTTTAATCGTCAAGGGGTTATGGTGTTTATGAGTATGATGATGAAGAGATGATTGTGATATGAGATATATTTGAGTTGGAGATGATGAAATGTGTGTGAAATTCGTCTCAATTTATAGGCTAAGTTTGAGGTAAAAGTGCGGCGCACAAGAAAAATTGTGTGGCGCACTTAGGGTATAAATGCGAGGGGTATTTAATTCCATTTAATTTTTCTTCATAGTTGTGATAGGAAGTGCGGCGCACAAAGTTATTTGTGCGGTGTACTTGGTGATTAAATGCGTCTTCATTTAATTAACTTTAATTTCTCAAATTCGCTTGGAAGTGCGGCGCACAAAGTTATTTGTGCGGTGTACTTGGTGATTAAATGCGTCTTCATTTAATTAACTTTAATTTCTCAAATTCGCTTGGAAGTGCGGCGCACTTAGGGTAAGTGCGGCGTACTTGGGTTTTTTTCAGCCTTGAGTCTATTTCTTTACTTCTATCTTGCTTTCCAATGATCGAAAACACTTGAACTTTATTTCTTTTGAGCTCGGGATGACTTCAAGTGAACCTGCACATAATTTATGCTATTAAGTATCGAAAGTTTATGAGAAATGATAAAATATATATAAATAACGCCGCTAAAAGCATGTATAATTTAGGCGTTATCAAGTCCCTCCATACTTAGCTGTTGCTTGCCCTCAAGCAATATAAAGCGAGAAAAACAAGATTATTTATCGTGACATGGAGAAAAAATTTGATTTTACAAGTGTTTACTGGTTTAGATAACTATTTAGGCATAGACACATAACAGAGCACCTCACAGGGAAATGTGTTTGATTTTTAATTCACTCGAGCCATTCAGATAGGGTTTATAATTGTGAAGACACTCAGATGCGCAAACATAATCTAGATAGCTACCATAGGCTTGTACTTGACATATAAACATGACCGAATGAGCAAAACTTGATACTGATGAGGGTGAATAGCATATACAGATCTCTTTTGCTAAAACTTAAGCCTTGAAACTTTGAACTTTTATTTCTTCTCTCTTTTTATTTTTATTATTTTTTTATTTTTTTATTTTTTTATTTTTTTAAACCATTGATAACCAAGGCTTGGCACGGAACTTCATTTTGAGCAATTTTCTTCAATCTTTTGTACTTTAGCAATTAGCACTAAAAGGGAGTGCTGCAGGAACTTTCATGATTTATTTCTCCTCATAACATATGATTTTACTTATGAATTAAGCTGGCTTCGATCTAGTAAATGATGATCAAGAACAAGTTCTAGAGCTTCTAAATTACCAGCTCACTCAAATATAATTTTCAACCAAAACCAATGCTCTAGAAAAGGCGACAATTTATAAATACACAGCCATAACGACGAATGAGACACTTTTAATTGCATTCAAACCTTAACTCGAACAAGCTAAAAATATCAATTATCTTAGGTACCAAGGGTGGTTACCCGAATATTTTTAAGGCTTAAAATTCTCACAATTTAGTGGATTGGTTTTGTGCTAGTTATAGTGTCAATCCGGTTGAATTTGCCTTACTAAGAGCATTTTTATATTTTGGAGAAAAGCATATATAAGATTTTTAAAGATTATCATAAAATATTAGTTGGAAAAATTTTGGCAGGGCAAACATGGAGAGATTTGATTAATTTTTCCTATTTGGCTCCCCTCCACACTTAAGTTGAACATTTCTCTCAATGTGATAACTGATAAACTAGAAAATAGGGAAATTAAGGGAAAATAGTACTTCCTGAGACATAGAGAAATGTAGCTTGCGAGAAAGCTATCCTTTAGCATACTCTATAATTTTCCAAATTTGAGCTATAATACCTGCATAAAAGTAAACACGCAAAAGCACACAAAAAGAAAATATTTTTTGTTTTTTTAGAGAAAATAAATAAAGGAAATTAGTGGAGTTGTATAGAGGATCCTCCACACTTAAATAAAGCACTGGTTGCCTCCCGAGAAGCGTTTAATTTTTAAGAGAGTCGTTAGCTAGACTCCTGCTTTTGGAGTTCATTCTTTTGAAAAGAAAGGAGTAACTGCTTCCCTTTGGTCATTATAATCTTCTTTTTCCTGATATAATTTAAGTCGATGGCCGTTAACAATAAATGTTTTTCCATCTTTTTCATATAATTCAACATATTCGGATCGATATTGATGTTTCACTACATATGGTCCTAGCCAGCGAGATCTGAGCTTCGACTGCTTGAATTTATATTTTGAATGAAAGAGCAACACTTTGTTTCCGTGTTTGAATTCTTTTCTCATCTTGAGTTTACTGTCATGTCAGACTTTGGTTCGTGCCTTGTATAGACGAGAGTTTTAATAGGCTTGATGTCTTAGTTCGTCTAACTCGTGCAATTGAAACATTTGTTTCTCACCAGTAGCGATGAGATCTGGGTTGCAGTTCTTCAGGGCCCAGTATGCACGGTGTTTAATTTTAAATGGCAAATGGCAGTTCTTTCCATATATGAGTTTGTACGGTGTTGTTCTAGTTGGTGTTTTGTAAGGTATACGAAAAGCCCACAGAGCGTCATCAAGTTTTCTTGACCAAATAGCAGGATTGTCTTTAACTGTTTTTTCAAGAATTTTTTTAAGAGCTATGTTCGTGTTTTCAACTTGACCACTTGTTTGAGGGTGGTATGTATAACAACCCAGAATTTTCATCAAATGCAAAATCAACCTATTTTACTATTATCACAATTATACGGGGAAATTTTTCGCTTTATTACATTACTAGCATTGCCAATATCTCAATATGCAATGTAACTTGCATAACTGAAGTTAACGAGCTCACGCAACCTACCTATGGCAATCCTATCTTCATATATGTCAAGCAAACATCATAACATATCAAGCCGATATCTTAATATCATTATTACAAAGTACATTACTCATATAATGTACCATTCGCAACATTATATCAAGACGGGCTTTAAACCGTTATCGTATACCTCTAAACCCTAATTCCATGAAAGGTTAATATCTAAAGTGAATGCACAAGCTACTAAAGCTCATGTACAAGTAATATAACATCTCATTTGAATACATCTTCCCTCCAAAATAAGGTACAAGTCTTTAAAGGCACAATGTACAAGTCATTGAGCATGACATCCAAAATAGCCGTTTTACCTCTGTTTTCCCAAGGAAACTTGTATAATCCATCAAGTACAAGTTACAAGCAAGTCATATACTTCATTTACATTCTATAATCATCCTCATTTCATAAGATTTCATGAAATGAAACCCAGAAACCCTAACCCGAGCAAAATACTAAACTATGACCCGTTTCTCGATATTTATCCATTTTTAACCTCAACCATTACTCAAATAAGTTGTAATAACATAAATTACAACATTATAAATCACATTCCATCATCATTTCACCATTTATAACAACAATGGACAAGAATTAAACCAAGAAAACCCTAAACAAACCCTAATTGCAAAACACGACCCGTTTACTCATTTTCGCCCATTTTAAACCCAAACCACCAATCAAAGCTTGTTATTTACATGTAATACAAGTCTTGTGATCATATATCTATCATAATATCACAAGTATACTCAAAATGGAAGCTCAAAAACCTAATCCGTGCCCTATGATACCCGTATACACCTTTCTTGCATTTTAACCCATTTTGAAAGTTAACATTGCATCCAAGCACCTTGATGATGCACCTACTTTAGCTCAAGCACCTCCCTAAGCAGCTTACCCACCTACTTAACTCATTTCTTGGCTAAAAATCAAACCACATCCCCTCTTTGTCACCATAATCAGCCGTGGCTAAGATAAGGCCACAAAACACCTCCACAAACTTCCACCTTGCACCATAGCTTCTCTAACTCAGCCCCTAGCCTCTCCACATCACCCCCACCTGTCCTTAGCTTAGTCACAAAGTTTCTTGGCCTCCAAGGGTTACTAACACTATAAATAGGGTTCCATACCCTTCATATCAACTCATCCCCCACATCTTCTTCTATAACCCACAATAGCAGCAATTCTCTGCTCAATAAGTTCCTAAGAGGTCCCAAGAGAAGTAATCAAGAGAAATATTGAAGCCTTGAAGCCCCAGAGTCGTTATTCTAGGCGTACGAAGCTAAAAGTCCCGATTTCGACCCGTTTCCAAGCTATAAGCTCAAACCCAGGTTGCGTGTTGCATGTTGAAGCCATTTACTTTTCAAGTTGATATACTTTCCGCCCGAGTAGATAACATCGTACTACCATACCGACGCATTTCATTTCATATACCTTTGCTATCACTCTACTGTTAAGGTGAAGTTCATAACCTCGCCTTTACTTATTTACATGTTTTATAAACCCGCGAGGGGGATACATGCTTGTTTACAAACTCTTTTACATACTCATTTATCTTATAACAATGTTATTACTTTTCAAAGACTTAGTGAGTTCATAGCCTCACTTTTAAATCTCTTTAATGATTTTATAAACCCGTGAGGGGGATACATGCTATAAATTACGAATGCAAGTGTTTTCTAAACTATATGCTATCCTGATATATTATTGCCTAAGTACATGAAAATGTCTCTTTGGGTAGTATCTCCCAATATCTCTTTAATATCTATTTGGGTAGTATCTCCCAATATTTCTTTAATATCTATTTGGGTAGTATCTCCCAATATTTCTTTAATGTCTCTTTGGGTAGTATCTCTTAATATCTCTTTAATATCTCTTTATGTGATTCATGAGTTTAGGGTGATAATATTGTTCTCCATGATAATACTGTTCTCCAGGATAATAATGTTCTCCATGATAATTATCCCTGCAATACCAATATTTCCATTATGATAACTTGTATTCAACTATTACATTTCAAACCTATGAATTTCACTCAACCTTTGTGTTGACCCTTTTTATGCATGTTTATCCCAGGTAATTGAGCAACTTATGGCATGGAGTGGCATGGACTTGAAGATGGCTAAAACTTGTTATCATTCACATTGTATGTAACTAGATTTTGGGACCTGCCTTTGTAAAACTCTGATTTTAAATGAATGATAACGTATCTTTTGAACAACGTCTCTTTTGAGTCGTTTTCTATGATTATGATTGTTGTATCCATGAAGTAATACCCCAGATTAGCTTCCGCTGCTATATTTATCAAAATGGGGGTGTTACAGAATGGTATCAGCGCCATGGTTGTAGAGAACAAGGTCAAAACCTTAACTATAACCACTTTTCTTTTTTTAGCCATCAATGTCCTCCGTGCCACTACTTTCCCTGAATTGCGAAGATGCCACTACTTTTCCGAATAGTATGTAAAAATACATAACTACTATACTATTATATAAATAACTTATGTTATTTACTACTGGGTTGTTACAGTCATATCTTCATCCCCTCATTCTACTATCGTCCCATCTGATTCTGATACTGAGGATGCTTTTTCCTCCACGAACATTCTAAACTATTTCCCGGCCTCATCAGGAAACATCTTTTCTAATTCTCTCAAGAAGATTTCACCACCTGAAAACACTAAGCCTTTTGTTGGATCACTCATTCCATTATTTCCGTATCTATCTCTCGAAGTCTTAAATTCAAAAAAAATTCGTTGTATTCTTCAAATATCAAAGAATGATCACAAGTCTTTTTATTTTCATACCTTAACTTGTGATATGACTATATCATTTTATTCTCATTCTGTGTTGTCTTATGTTGACAGAATGCCTCCCAAAAGGTCATCAACATCTACAACACCAGCTATGACTCAGGATGCAATCCGGCAACTGATTGCTGATATTTCTACAGCCCTGGAAGCACAAGCTGCTGCCATGGCAAATGCCGACAATCCCAATAGGAACACTAGACCCAGAGAAATTCTTGTAGCAAAAAGAGGAAACTACAAAGAATTCATAAACTGTCAACCTTTCTACTTCAATGGCACGGAAGGAGCTGTTGACCTCATCCGCTGGTTTGAACGTACTGAATCAGTATTTTCTCATAGCAAGTGTGCCGAGGAAGACAGAGTGACATTTGCTACTGGTACTCTAACCAATGATGCCTTGTCTTGGTGGAATGCATACGCCCAACCTATCGGAATAGAACAAGCCAATAAGATCACCTGGACCGAATTGAAAAGGCTCTTGACCAATAAGTATTGCCCTCGAACTGAAGTCAAGAAAATGGAAGACGAATTTTACAACTTGGTTGTGAAAGGAGATGATCTCAAGACTTACGTTAAAAGATTTCAGGAATTAGCAGTCTTATGTCCAAACATGGTGCCAAATTCTGAGAAACTTATGGAAGCTTTCATCGTGGGATTGCCCCAAAGCATTAAAGGAAATGTTACTGCTTCAAAACCTTAGACTCTGGAGGAAGCCACCAACATAGCTCACAGACTAATTGATCAAATAATAAAGCATGATTCTGTGCAAGAAACAAATGATCATAAACGAAAGTTTGAAAATAAAAGAAACACCATTGACAACAACGACTACCCCAAATATCGCAACAACAATAACCACTCCAACAATCGCAACAACGGCAACTATCAAAATAACCACAACAATCATAACCGTAACAATGATTACCACCACCAGCAGAATAGAAGACAAGAAACTATTAGGACTTATCCTGCCAAAAGATACCATGGAAACCTTCCTTTTTGTACAAGATGCACCCTGCATCACACAGGAATTTGCACTGTCAAGTGTCGGACTTGCAACAAAGTAGGTCATCTGACCAGAAACTGCAAAAACAAAGGACCCTCGGACTACTAGATTAGATTCAAGTTATAACTTTTGTTAGAACCTAACCACAGGATGTGTGGTATAAATAACAACACTTGTCAAATCTTGACTATGTAAAGTATAAAGGCAAGTTGTTCATGATATAATATAATCCCGTTATACCTCACTATTTCATAGTACCGTTATCCAGGGTTACACCCTGATTTTGTTAAACTAACCTTTCAAAACTAATCTTATGCTAATTAAACTTGGTAATTTCGACGTCATCATTATGAATTAGTTATCCAAGTATCATGCCAAAAATTCTCTGCGACAAGAAATTCATCCGCATCCCAATCGATGGTGAAACTTTAGTCATTCAAGGTGACCAAAGCAAAACCCGGTTAATCTCATATCCTGTATAAAAACCAAAAGGTATATATCCAGGAGATCCGTCTTTCTTCTTATCTTTCAGAATGTGTATCGATTACCGGGAGTTGAATAAACTTACTATAAAGAATCGTTACTCATTACCCAGGATCAATGACTTATTCAACCAACTTCAAGATTCGAGTATTCACTCAAAAATCAACTTAAGATCTGGTTATTATCAACTGAAAGTAAGGGATAAAGACATTCCCAAGACTACTTTCAGAACATGAACACTATGAATTTCAAAGTAAATGCCATTTGGTTTAAGGAACGCACCTATTAAATTTATGAATCTCATGAATCATGTGTAAACCATACTTGGACAAATTCGTAATAGTATTCATCAATGATATTCTTATCTACTCTCTTAACAAAGAAGATCACACAAGTCATCAGAGAATCATTTTTGAAAGGAGGAATTGTATGCCAAATTATCCAAGCATGATTTTTGGATCAGTATCGTGCAATTTAGTGTCTCATTATTCTTCTCATAATTTTGGAAAATCATACCACCAAGGAAACATCTTTCACTTAACACCGTTTTGATATCTTGTTTTATGCTTAAATAGGATGATTTATAATCATCTTATTGAATTGAATTAGGACGCTTCTTCATTTGAATAAGGAAATTATAAATCACCAAACTATAAATTTATAAATTCTCAGTTACAAGGATTGGGACGCCTCTGTTTGTAAGTGACAAGTTATAAATAAACAGGCTTAAGTATATGGCATACGTACAAACAACATTCTTTCAATCTGTGATCCGTTTGTACAAACAAATCCCTTACTTCATATTACCTTTATGTGAACGAATCTCTGAACTTTTACACTCCATCGTTCAACTAAATCTCGGGACGACATTTTTGTAAGGTTGGGGGACTATAACAACCCGTAAATTTTCATCAATGTAAATATCCATCTATTAAGTAAGATGCAATGTACTATCTATCTATCTATTATATATGAACCACCTTTTTCATGGAAATTTTTCGCTTTATTACATTACTTGTATTACCAATATCTCAATATGCAATGTAACTTGCATATCTAAAGTTAACAAGCTCACGCAACCTACCTATATCAATCCTATCTTTATATATGTCAAGCAAATATCATACATGTCAAGTCAATATCATAATATCATTATTACAAAGTACATTACTCATATAATGTACCATTCGCAACGTTATATCAAAACAGGCTTCAAACCGTTATCATATACCTCTAAACCCTAATTCCATGAAAGGTTAATATCTAAATTGAATGCACAAGCTACTAAAGCATATGTACAAGTAATATAACATCTCATTTGAAATATAAACTCCCTCCAAGTTAAGTACAAGTTTTCAAAGCATAATGTACAAGTCATTAATGAACGATATCCAAAAAAGCTATTTTACCTCCGTTTTCCTAAAGAATCTTGTACAATCTATCAAAGTACAAGTTACAAGCAAGTCATATACTTAATTTCCAATCTATATTCATTTTCATTTCATAAAATTTAAAGAAATCCAAGTTAGAAACCCAAACTCGAGCTAAATAGTAACCCGTGACCCGTTTATTGATTTTTATCCGTTTTAAACCTCAACCAACACTCAAATAAGTTGTAATAACTTAATTTACAACATTATCAATCGTATTCTATCATCATTTCATTCTAATTATACATGAAATAAATCCAAGAAACCCTAAACATGCCCTAATTTAACCCGCGACATATTTTACTTGTTTTCGCACATTTTAAAACCAAACCACCTATCAATTCTTGATTATAATCCTTAATACAAGTGTTATGACCAGTAATCTATCATTCCTAACCAAGTACACACGAAATTCAAGCTTAAAAACCCTCATAAACCCTAACCGAACCCTACTTGGACCCGTACCCCTTTTTCCTTCATTTTTGACTCATTTTATAATCAACCATGTGATCAAGCACCTTGATGACTAACCTACTACATGTGCTAGCTGCTTACAAGCACCTAAATCTTCTCCTTGGTCACCAAGGCTAAAAAATATCCCTTTTTGTTCCCTGTTCTAGCTGTGGCACCACCAAGAGACAAACACATCACCATGCTAAGTTCTAGCTTATAATACTCATTCAATAGCTTCCCCACATCAGCTACTAGCTACTCCAAGTGTCCAAGATCAGATCACAAAGCTCCCTTAGCCTCTAAGGGAATTTCGAGTATAAATAGAGCTCAAAACCCTTCATTCTAACTCATCCCCCACTTCTTCTTTCTATAACCCATTATATGAGCAATCCTTTGCTTAAGAAATTCTTAAGAGGTCCAATGAAGTCTCAAGATCAAAAGTGAAGCAAAAGAAATCAAGAAACGAAGCTCCAGAGTCGTTATTCTTGGTGTACGAAGCTAAAAGTTCCGATTTTGACCCATTTTCAAGCTATAAGCTCAAACCCAGGTTGCGTGACGTGGCTGTTTACTATCATTTTTGGTTATATCAACCTTCTCTGTTAAGATTGTGATACAGTTGTCAGCTTTCATTTTGGAATATTTATTACAACTACCTATCAGGTAAAGTTCATAACCTCGCCTTTACTTATTTACATGTTTTATAAACCCGCGGCCCGGAGTAGATAACATCGTACCACATAACGACGCATTTCTTTCAATATACTTTGATATCACTCTACTATTTAAGGTAAGATTGATAACCTCACCTTTACTTATTTTACATGTTTTATAAACCACGAGGGGGGCTACATTGCTTGTTTACAACCTCTTTAATATACTCGTTTATTTATAACAATGTGATTCCTTTTCAAAAGATCTAATGAGTCATAACCTCACATACTTTATAATCCCGTGATACCTACTATAAACCATGAATGCAAGTGTTTTCTAAACTATATGCTATCCTGATATATTATTGCCTAAGTACATGAAAATGTCTCTTTGGGTAGTATCTCCCAATATCTCTTTAATATCTATTTGGGTAGTATCTCCTAATATCTCTTCAATATCTATTTGGGTAGTATCTCCCAATATCTCTTTAATGTCTATTTGGGTAGTATCTCCCAATATCTCTTCAATATCTATTTGGGTAGTATCTCCCAATATTTCTTTAATGTCTCTTTGGGTAGTATCTCCCAATATCTCTTTGGGTAGTATCTCTCAATATCTCTTTAATATCTCTTTATGTGATTCATGAGTTTAGGGTGATAATATTGTTCTCCATGATAATACTGTTCTCCAGGATAATAATGTTCTCCATGATAATTATCCCTGCAATACCAATATTTCCATTATGATAACTTGTATTCAACTATTACATTTCAAACCTATGAATTTCACTCAACCTTTGTGTTGACCCTTTTTATGCATGTTTATCCCAGGTAATTGAGCAACTTATGGCATGGAGTGGCATGGACTTGAAGATGGCTAAAACTTGTTATCATTCACATTGTATGTAACTAGATTTTGGGACCTACCTTTGTAAAACTCTAATTTTAAATGAATGATAATGTATCTTTTGAACAACGTATCTTTTGAGTCGTTTTCTATGTTTATGATTGTTTTATCCATGAAGTAATATCCCAGATTAGCTTCCGCTGCTATATGTAAAAATGGGGGTGTTACAGGAACCACTACTACCAATCTGACTGCAAGACTTCCTATTCTCAACCTAGCAGAGTATGATCTCTGGTTAATGAGGATAGAACAATACTTTCTTATGATTGATTACTCCCTATGGGAAGTAATTAAGAATGGTAACAAAGTGCTAAAGAGAACTGTTGGAACAGTCGAACAGGAATATGAACCCACTACTGCAGAAGAAAAGCAGGACATGAGGAATGAGATGAAAGCAAGAGCAACTCTCTTGATGGCACTCCCAAATAAGGACCAAGTGAAGTTCCACTCATATCAAGATGCAAAATTGCTAATAGAATCCATAGAAAAGAGGTATGGAGGAAACAAGGAATCCAAGAAGGTTCAAAGGATACTTCTCAAGCAACAATATAAGAACTTTGTAGCATTAAGTTCAGAAACAATGGATCAAACCTTTGATAGGTTACAGAAACTTATTAGTCAGTTGGAGATCCAATGAGAAGTTATTAACCAAGAAGATATAAACTTGAAGCTGTTGAGAAGTCTTCTATTTGAATGGAAGACTCATGCTTTAATCTGGAGCAATAAGGTGGAAATAGAAACCATCAGTCTGGATGACTAGTACAA
>BQNB010015229.1:0-70755 GCA_026074375.1 Tanacetum coccineum | reverse complement strand
ATTTGATGAAGCGTAGATAAGTTAACGTGCTTCCGGGTAGGCCTAAACGTACTTTATCGCGAAACATAAACACTTAATGTAACCAATAAAAGTAAAATGTGCAATGATAATAATTATCCTCTAAATAATCATTTAACACTTGCTTGATGTAAACGTTTAATCGTTTAATGCCCGTTTACATTGAATGATCATTTTTAGTTTACGCGATTTAGCTTAACGATTACGATTTAAGAGCAAACGCGTAAAACCCTAAAAATAAATTATGAATTACATAATGTCATACAATGACCTAAAACACAAGGTTTATAAGGGGTAATCTTGTTCCTTTTATTAGGAACCCTATTTAATAAATAGCAAGCTGTTAACATAGCTTCACCCTAGAACCCTTTACTTAGTCCTGAGTAGGACAACATAGAATTAACCATTTCTTTCAGTACCTTGTTTTTCCTTTCAGATATACCATTTTGTTGTGGAGTATAAAGGGCAATCGTTTCATGGATAATACTAATAGACTAAAAATATAGAGTATCTATATACTCACCTCCCCTATAATTCTTAAATCTTTTGATCAAGGACCCTTGTTGTAATTCAACTTCAGTTTTGAATACTTTGAATTTAACTAATGCTTCATCCTTAGTATGTAATAAATAAACATAACAAAGCCTTGAAACATCATCAATAAATGTCACAAAGTACTTTTTATTCCCCAATGAAGGAGTAGCATGCAAATCACACAGATCACTGTGGATCGGCTCCAAAACTTTAGTTTTACGTTTTACATTTTGAAATGGTTTCTTAGTTATTTTGGTCAGCATGCAAGTCTTACACTTTCCAGTGTCCATGTCAAAAGCTGGGATTAACCCATCCTTAGACATATCTTGCATCCTTTTAAAGTGTACATGGCCCAGTCTAGCATGCCATAAGATTGAATCATTCAGTTTAGAGGTTGATATAAAGGCTAAAGCAATATTATCATTAACAATATTAAGCCTGAATATTTGATTACTCAAATAACCAAAACCAATATACATACTAGATTTGGATAAAACAAATTTATTAGATTCAATCACTTGTTTATAACCATAATTATTCAAAATACTACTTGAAACCAAATTCTTCCTTATATTATGAACATGCAAAACATTAAACAACGAAACAATCTTTCCAAAACTAAACCTAAGATCTACATTACCACGTCCATGCACCAGGGCTGTTGACTCATTTCCTATGTGAAGAATATATCCATCATTCAACGACTTATAGGCCTTGAACCAGCATCTATCTTTACAAACATGAACTGTTGCTCCTGAGTCAACCCACCACGCAACATCATCATCCTTTCAGTAAGTTAAAAGAACCATGTACTGAACCCTTTGTGCCTGATCCATTGGCTTTGTTGCCAACATTAACACCTTTGCAATCCCTTTTAATGTGACCAGTTTTGCCACATTTCCAGCAAGTAGGTTTAGCCTTCTTGTTAGGATCAACCCCTATGTTATCATGATGTTTATGTTTACCCTTGTTGTCATTGTACCTGGAGGAGTTGTTTGCTCTACCATATTGATAACTGAAGGGCTAGCAACATTGTTTCTCTTTAGCTTGTCACTATCCTGCACCCTGAGGGATTCCTCAATGCGCAGATGACTGGCCAACTCAACAAGAGTTAACTCCTCTTTCTTATGTTTCAAGGTGTGCTTGACAATGTTTAAAAATCACGCCTAAGGCAGGCCTAGTCCCTAAGTCTATGATTGTGTCGTTGTCAGGTTGTAGTTTATGATAGTTCAAGTTTTAAATTTATATTTTGCCGACTTAACCTAAAACAACACTTTAACGGATAGTGTACCCGATCAGATGGAGTTTCGTAGTAAGTAGGGTCTCGATCACTAAGAGCGAAAACTAATCTTTTATTTTATCAATATTTTAGTTAACTAAACTAAGTTAATTTAAACTATGTTGTAGGTTCTAAGTTTCACACAAATGATGAACTAGAGAGAGAAAGTAGAGAGAGAAAGTAAAACAAAAAGAAAAGATTAGATTAGAATGAAAAAAATGAAAGAGAACCAACACCCTCTCCATGTGTGGAGAGGGTTTATATACTTAAATGGATGGGCCAGGCCGGGCTTTCTATGGGCTTTCCTTGGACTTTCTATAAGCCGGCCCGGATAGATTACTTAGATATTACATTGAATTGACTAACTATTACTAAGGCTCGTGAGATCAATAATGATCGTCACTTCACTAAAAACTGAATTCCTAACAATCTCCCCTTAAGGGACGATCGTTGAGATCTCATAAATGATCAACACTTTCTGTGTTCCTAACAATCTCCCCCTAAGGGGTGATCATAAAGATCTCTCCTTGTGACCTTGATCATTAATCGTTGAAGCTTCTTGTCTTGATCTTGAGTCTTTTTTTATGTAATAGCTGATCTTTTATCTTGCTTCATTGCGTAGTGATCATTGACTTTAGACTTGAGCTTGTTCCTTTATCTTGACTTGTATGTGAATATGTGATCTTGAGCACCTTGAGATCATCAACCAAGCATAATCTCTTTTCGTCATCTTGTAAACTTTGCCATCTTGTGAACTTGTAACTTTTGGACCGACATGCTCATACCTTTCTTGATTTGATAGCTTGAAAGCTTTAATGATGCATCTTTCTTGAAGTTCTTTAACTTTAACACTTCGTCACTTCGAGAAAAACGTTCGGTTATTAGAGTACCAGAAACTTCTTTGAAATTCTTTGACTTTAATGTTTCGTCACTTCAAGAAAGACGTACGGTATCAGAGTAGCGGAAGTCTTGAAACATGTACTTGAGCTTTCATGATGTCTTTATGTTTGTCGGTCGGGTATGAGCATGTGGCTATGAATCTTGTGAGTCAGCTAGAATCAGGTACCTTCACCTCCATCTTTAAATATCCTACATTAAAACAGTTAGCAATAAAGCAGGGGGACGAATATGGCTTTGTCATTCGCCCGTGGTTGGTTGGAGTAACCTTCGAATCCGTAAGGATCAACCTGTGATCAGGTAGATTCAATTTAAGAAGAATCTCCTTGACAGGATTTCCAGCTGAAGTATCGAATCTTTCTAACACATATGTATCAGATTCATCAAACTTAGCATGTTCTCATTATCGGAACGTCTCAAAGCAGACAACACGATAAGAGTGAACCAGCGAGTTACTATCTCACCGATTGAAATAAAAAATTGATTTGAAAATCAATCGACATGTCACTTGCTAAAGTGGTTTTGTGACACATCGAGAGTGTTAATCATTTCAAAAATTCATCAGCAATCGTCAATTCATAACCTGGAACAAGTTTGATTCTTATAGAATCGCACCATCGTTTCTTTCCACTTGTCACAAGTTTGATTCATATAGAATCATACAAGTCACCTACCATAAGCTTGTTTGATGTTGGATCAAGCAGGATTTCCATCTTCATTGTGATTATTATCATTCGGATGTTCAGGCAAAATCTCAAGGATAATGTGTAGGAATCTTAATATATATCTTGTTATTCATAATGTGTGACATAGCAAGCATGATTTTACAAGTGTCCTAGTGAGATTTATGGATAATCTCTTTTGGCTCTAGACTCAATAGTGCACTTTGGTTTTAGTGATCAGAGGCTAGAGCAGACTGCCACCTTTTCAATATCAACCAACTTGGAGTGAGAAAGTCGATAGAAATGCGTGTAATCTCCGTGAGAAATGAAACAAGAGTCTGTTGAGAGACCTTGAGTGGCTAGGGAGGGTTGTGCATAGCGTCACTGGGTCCATAACTGTCTTCAATGTCAGACAACAACTTAGTGTTTCCAACAGATTATGTATTGACCCGGTTTCTGCCTAAGTGTATGGTGGGCTTCTTTCTTTTCACCCTTTATCCTTACATTTCTTTTTCATTCTTCAACCCCTTCAATGCTTACCGAGACTTCATAACTATTTGTTCCAGTGTTAGCTCCATCTCAGTCGGCATTATTCCCGATTCTCACTTTTTCTCCTTTTGTATCATACCTAAGGACTTCTACACTAACTAGTGGATATCCCTGGGTAGATCCCTCCGGTTCTGGCTGGATCATGGGATTTGAATACCTATGCCTAAACGCCTTATAACTTCATAAATTAAAGTACATGGTCGGTCTTTTGAGTATTCCATCACAATCAAAACCAAAATCATTGAAAAAAATTCAATCAAAGTGTTTGATATAAATATCAAAAGATTTACACTTTGAGAGTTTTTCATCATCACTAAAAGCTCCCCCTCAACATTGTGCATCGTAATCGTAGTACATGCTAAGTGTAGAGTGCATTGAGTCCATTTTATATGATCACATTTCAATACAAGTTAGATTCAGTTTAATCACATTTTCTCCCCTTATCCAAAATGTTAATCCCTTGATATTTTGGATATCAATTGATTAAACATTTGGGGACAAAGTGTTACACACAATCTAATAGGAACATTTTAATACTCCCCCTTAATATTTAAGAGAATATAAAATAGTGTTGAGTACAACAATTTGAAATTTTTTGAATTTACTAAGAAATTCTTGAAAAATTTGTACTCGAGCACTACTTATTATCACCATAAAGTCTACACTATACATATTCACAAGATTATTCTGTACGAGGTTTGACCTGAATGATGAGAACAGCATATGATAGAATCATATGGTTTTTTGTCGCAGTCGTAGGTCTTCCCCATAGTCTCTCTTAAGAAGTTATCTTAGCTTCCCCCTAAGTCAGCGATCCTTTCTTGAGTAGATTCATACCATTCTTGCAAGCCGCATCAAGCAGTCTTAAAGTATAAAGCCCAGATATTCGAAGTACACAGTTAACCCTTTCAAGAATTTGTTACCGTAACACCAAAGTCAATTAAGTCCCGGATGAGCGCATTTCTCTCTTTACGATAATTATGATATAAAATGCAACACCAAAGTCAACTAAGTCCCGAATGTCACAATTATTCCTTCTAAGTAGTCGAAATGATAACACCTAAGTCAACTAAGTTCCAAATGTACTCATTTCTTTCTGCAGAATACTGACTAACTTAAGACATCATCATACCTATGTGTACCTCTTTTAGCAAATAATTCTACTCTCTTTTAAAAAATAAGCTTAGTGATTAACCGTTTAAGGAAGCATTTATAGAATCAGTAACCAATCTTCTCACGCTTAGAATAAATCTTCTTACAACACTTCCCCTAGTATCTTAAATGATGCATACTTGAAATCACAAGATATCTCTACCCCCATGTAGTTGAAATAGTGCACCCGAAAGCAACAAGCTAAACACTGATTTTCTTTGCGGTTATGACATATGTCTTCCCAGAATGTCCTAAAATGAGAATAGTGTATGAATTCTATCACGTGTACTCATTATCTTTCTTGTATATCTATTCCTTCCCCCTTGCTGGTTTCGATACCTCAGAATCAGCAAAACCTAGTACGCACATATACTTGAGATCGTGTTCGAAGAATTGATAATCTTAAATATATTCCGTGAGAATCAACTAAGTCTTAAATTACAAATAAGTCCCTAAAGTTTAAAATAAATGACATCTAAAGCACTTATAGTTAATATAAATTAACTCCTCTTGAAATTTTTATCCGTTATTATCCAAAACTTTATCTGTTTATTCGTGACTTAATTTGAAAGGCCGTTTTAAAAGATTATTTGATGAAAATTTCTCCCCCTCAAATAATGACCCGTTTTCTATTTAAAGAGTTATTGTCATTGTTTGAGTGGTCGAATTGTCTTTGAAAATCTTTGTATGATTACTAAAAATACTGATTCATTATGAAGACAACTTTTTGTCAATAAAAATAAGATTTCTCTTATTTTGACACATAAGCGCACTGACACGTACACTCATGGTAGTATAGGAAGCACGGGTTGTGATGCAAAGTAATCACAAGCCTTTGCATGGTTATAAAGTAGACCATGTCCGAGAATAAATTCCCATTGAGAGGACAAGTCTCCTTTTTGACTAAATACTTGCCTTTAAGATGATGACCGGGTTGCTATCTGAAGTAATATCAAGCCATTTTGGCATGTTTTGAAAGCTTTTGAAACTTATGCTCGAACTTTATTTACAGCCTCGTATCATTATTAAATGACATTTCTAAGGCTGTAAATGTTATCGATTTTCAGAAGACATGCCAGAGATACATATTTTTATATTTTTCTGATTTTTTAATTTTTTCTTTTGTTTTTGTAAAATTTTATAAAAGGAAAATCTTTCTGGAATTTTTATGTTTTCATATATACATATATAAAGGATATGAGTTACCACCATCACTCGTCTGTTTCCTCTGCCAGACGTTTCAACGTTTCTGGAGACATGCTTTTCATACCAAGCTTATCGATTAAGAAGTAAAATCTCTCTCGAGGCAACGGTTTAGTAAAGATTTCAGCCAGTTGGTATTCAGTCCGGACAAAGTATAGCTCCACGATTCCATTCTCCACTTGCTCCTTTATGAAATGGTAGTGAATATCGATGTACTTAGCTCTTGAATGTTGAACATATCGCACACTTGTTGTCGCAGTATAGAGGGATCTTATTGAATTAAAAGCCATAATTTGTTAGTTGTGAACGTATCCAAAGGATTTGTGAGCAACACCCAGATAAGGCAATATATTCAGCCTTTGTACTCGATATGGCAGTGCTCTTTTGCTTCTTTGAACGATCAGCAACAAGTTTGTACACCTAAGAACTGTAGCGTCTTCCCGATGTACTACGTTCTAGTGTACCTGACAACCGCATTGTGATCGGCATTTGCATAAGCTGTGAGTTAAATATCGGTATCCTTCGAGTACCATAGACCCATGTTAATGGTTCCGTTAAGGTATCGAAAGATCTGTTTCACCGCTTGTAAGTGATTTTCGGTAGGCTTAGCCTGATACCGGGCACATAAGCAGACAACATAGTTAAGGTCAGGTCTACTGGCTGTAAGATACATTAAGGATCCAATCATGCCACGGTAAAGTGTAACACCCCCAAAATGGGTCGCAGCGGAATAAGGATATCCGAGGCATGTCACTTCATAGATCAATAGCACAAGATATATAAGAACGACGAAAAGTCGTTTAAAATGGTACATTGGATTTGATAAAAGACTTGTTACACAAAGCATACAGCTTTACTTGTTCAGTGTTTGACATTACAAAGATTGACAATACATTTCCCAAAACATATTACATCCAAATCTTTAGCGTGATAACCAAAAGTGTCACCAATGTATCCCTGGCATCTCGCGCCTATTGACCACCTGAAAACATTGATTTAAAACGTCAACAAAAATGTTGGTAAATTCATAGGTTAGTAAAATATTTATATGCGGACCGCAAGGACTTTCGTGATAAGCTACAAATGCAGGACATCACAAAATCCGTTTACGTTTTTCCATAAGCTCATGACACTGAAGCTCGACAATTATATTCGCAATAATAAATATTGCTATTCTGCTCACCCGATCAGTGTTATTCCCTAAACATCCTTAAGTCCGATTGCTATAACGTTCGATTCCTGCGTGATGCTAATCACACGAGACGGGTGAGGTCAATGTTCCAAATAGATTCTATTCATTAGCATTCGATGGCTCCATAATGTAATTCACAACTACATCTATGCAATTGACAGTTCATGATAATGGGCTCAACTTGGGTTATCGCTACTTAGGCAAACACGTAATCAATATAAAATATACACTTGCGTCTAATTTATAAAACAAAGCATGTTTCCACCCCAAAGTTATAAATCATTGAAATCGTAAAAATGTGGGCTATGAACTCACCTTGAGTTCTGATAATCCAAATATCATAGATAACGTGTCACGTAAATGACCGAATGCAACCAAAATGAACATAGGTCGTATAAGCACTAATCGATTTGATTAACTAACATCAAACCATTACTCAAATAAGTTGTAAATACATAAATTACAACATCAAAAATCACATTCCATCATCATTTCATCATTTTAACAATAATATACAAGAATTAAACCTAGAAAACCCTAAACGAACCCTAACTTCAACCCGCGACCTATTTACCCATTTTTACCCATTTTAAACGCAAACCACTAATCAAATCTTGTTGTAAACCCTTAATACAAGTCTTATATTCCTTAATCTATCATTACTAATCAAATGTACACGAAAATAACCAAGAAAACCCCTAGTTCGAGCGATTCGAACCCGCGACCTCTTTTTCTTTCTTTTTAACCTATTTTGAAAGATAACATTGCATCCAAGCACCTTGATGACTAAGCTACTTGCCTCACAACCAGCTTACAAGCACCTTAACTCATTTCCTTGGTTGCTAGATTGGCTACATCTCTTCCTTTGGCTCCAAGACTTGCCGCGACCTACACCACCACAAACAACCCTCCACCTTAACCTAGCTACCACCATAGACATCCCATGTCACCCTTATAGCTCCTCCAACTCAGCCACACTAGAAATAAGCCACCACATCCCCTCTCCTTGGCCTCCAAGGCTTGTTCGACTATAAAAGGGGACACCATCCTCATTCCAACTCATCCCCCACATCTTCTTTCTATAACCCACCATAGCAGCAAATCTATGCTCTATAAGTTCCTAAGAAGATCCAAAAGAAATAATCAAGAGGAGTGTTGGAGATTTAAAGCCCTGAAGAAGGAATTTCTAAGTGTACGAGTGCATTCAACCCAAAATGACCCATTCGACTCCATTTTCGATTCTTCAAGTTCAAACTCAAGTTTCTTAAAACTTATCCTAAGACAACTACAAGTTTAGTACATAGCAACACTAGTCCCTAAGGTTTGGTAAACAAGAAAAACAATATTAAGTATGCATTAATACCCCTAAAGATTAAACATATATCAAATAAAGCTCAATTGAGTTGAAATTAATCAACTCCCCTTTAATTATTCACCCGAAACCATTAAAACCTTTTTCGATTGAAACCTTATTAATTATGAAGAAGATGATTTTGACAGTTTCTCCCCCTCAAATAATGACCCGTTTTTTATTGAAAGAGTTGTAGTCGTTATTTGATGGATCCAAATTGTCTTAGAAAAATGATGATTTGATGAATCTGAAAGATGATTATTCTAGATTTTGAAAATTAACACCCAAGAAAAATAAGATTTCTCTTATTTTGACACATAAACGCACTGACACGTACACTTACGGATTATAAGAAGCACGGGTTGTGATGCAAAGTAATCACAAGCCATTGAATGAATATAACGTAATTCATTCCAGAGAAAATTAATTCCCGTTGTGAGGTCAAGTTGTCTTTTGACAACATACTTGTCTTTAAGATGATGACCGGGTTGCTATTTGAAATAATAACAAGCCATTTTTGCATGTTTTGAAAGATTTTGAAACTTCTGCTCGAACTTCATTTACAGCCTCGTATCATTATTGAATGACATTTCTAAGGCCGTAAATGTTATCGATTTTCAGAAGACATGCTAGAGATACATATTTTTTATATTTTTCTGATTTTTTAATTTTTTCTTTTGTTTTTGTAAAATTTTATAAAATGAAAATCTTTTTGGATTTTGTATGTTTTCATATGTACATATATACAGGATATGAGTTACCACCATCACTCGTCTGTTTCCTCTGCCAGACGTTTCAACGTTTCTGGAGACATGTTTCTCATACCAAGCTTATCGATTAAGAAGTTAAATCTCTCTCGAGGTAATGGTTTAGTAAAGATGTCAGCCAGTTGGTATTCAGTCCGAATAAAGTATAGCTCCACGATTCCATTCTCCACTTGCTCCTTTATGAAATGGTAGTGAATATCGATGTGCTTAGCTCTTGAATGTTGAACATTGTTGCAACATAAAGCAATCGCACTCTTGTTGTCACAGTACAGAGGAGTCTTATTGAATTTAAAACCATAGTCTGTTAGTTGTGAAAGCATCCATAGGATTTGTGAGCAACATGCAGACAAAGCAATATATTCAGCCTCTGTACTCGATATGGCAGTGCTCTTTTGCTTCTTGGACGACCAACTAACATGTTTATCACCTAAGAACTGAGCGCTTCCCGATGTACTACGTCTAGTGTCCTAACACCCCACGTGATCGGCATCTACATAAGCTGTGAGTGACATATCGATATCCTTCGAGTACCATAGACCCCTGTTAATGGTTCCGTTAAGGTATCGAAAGATCCGTTTCACCTCTTGTAAGTGCTTTTCGGTAGGCTTAGCCTGATACCGGGCACATAAGCAGACAACATGGTTAAGGTCAGGTCTACTGGATGTAAGATACATTATCCAATCATGCCACGGTAAAGTGTAGCATCAACTGGTTTCCCCTGTAGATCTTCATCCAGTTTCTTGTTTTCAATCATGGGTGTGTCGACAGAATCAGTATAATGCAAAGCATATTTTTTAACAATTTTAGAAGAATATTTAGATTGGTTTATGAAGATGCCTCTGGACTTTGAGATATTTGTAATCCTAAAAAGAATTACATTTGCCCCATCATCGACATCTTGAACTTATTGGTCATCTGATTAGCAAACTCATCACACATTGCAGTATTAGTTAATGCAATTATTATATCGTCAACATAAATTTGTACCAGTAATATGTCATTTCTAGCATGCCTTGTGAAGAGTGTTGGATCAACTGCACCTTTTGAGAATTGTTGAGAGATGAGGAAACTTGACAGCATATCATACCATGTATGTGGTGCTTGTTTTAGACCGTAAAGAGCCTTTTTGAGCTTGTACGCATGCGATGGGTTGTCTTGATCAACAAATCCTTCTGGTTGAGAAACGTAGACCTCTTCTTTGATCTCGCCATTCAAGAAATCCGTTTTGACGTTCATTTGGTAGATTATCATATTCTTGTGAGCGGTATATGCTACGAAGATACGAATGGCCTCAATTCTAGCAACCGGTGCAAATGATTCTTCGAAATCGATACCCTCTTCTTGTCTGAATCCTTGAGCAACTAGTAGAGCCTTATTCTTTAGTACCCCACCAGATTCATCTGTTTTGACTTTGTAAATCCATTTGAGTTTGATCAAGAACACGTTATCTGGACATGGCACCAATTCCTAAATTTTAAGTCTTTCAAATTCATGGATTTCTTCTTGCATTGCATCGATCCATGACGGTTTGGTCATTGCTTGTTTGAAGTTCTTGGGTTCTACTGAAGTAAGGAAGGCATCAAAATAAAACCACATGGAATCAATTTCAAGTTTCTTCCTTGTAGATACAGAGCGAGAAGGATCATCGATTACGTTTGCTATAGGGTGATCCTTAGTCTATCTACCAAGGTGTTCAAATTAAGTGTGGATTTGTCTTACATTAGATGATGATCCTTGAGGAGTCGAGTCTTCATTAGGAGATTCGTTAAGTAGATCATCATGAAATGTTGGTGTTTTTGGTGATTCTTCAAAAACTTAAGAAATGATAGGAGACTATTCATGTTCTTGTGATGAAGGAATACTTGTTGATGGAGCATCCTGATCAATGGAAGTTGACACAGGAGAATCAGTTAAAACTTCAGCTCTTGGAGCAGCAGCTTCTTGAACTGGAGAGACATCAATTGTTGGAGGATTAAAGTATTCTTCAAACATTGGTTGAAACAAACGATCCCAACCATCTCTTTTTTGTGGCAAGCAAGGTAGTTGAGAAACAGGATTTAAACCGAGTCCTGTACTGGATGTAGCAAGAGTCATTCCTTGAATCCCGGGTCCTGAACTGAATTGTTCAGAAGCCATTGCTGTTAGCTCATCGAACGTTACATGGATTGTTTCAGTAATTAACCGGGTCCTTCTGTTATAGATTCTGAACGCTTTCTTTGCAGGCGCGTAACCAACAAAAATCCCTATGTCTGCTTTTGCATCAAATTTACCCAGATACTCATGGTCATTGGTAGGATAAAAAAGTGAACCAAAGACATGAAAGAATGATAATTCTGGTTTCTTGTCTTGCATAAGCTCGTACGAAGTTTTGTTGTATCAAAGGCATATCAAAGAACGATTTTAGGTATAACAAGCTGTATTGATAGCTTCGGCCCAGAGAAATAATAAAGCTTTAGAAAATATTAGCATTGTTCTAGCAGCTTCAACACGAGTCCGATTTCGCCTTTCGACAACCCCGTTTTGCTAAGGAGTACGAGCTACAGAGGTTTGATGCGAGATGCCAACATTTTCATACCATTTACGAAGTGTGTGATTGACAAATCAGTTCCATTATCTGTTCGAACATTCCGGACTGTGGCTTTCAAACGAACTTGAATATTTTTGATGCATTTGATGATGGCCGCAGGAGCTTCATCTTTTATCTTCAAAAATCTAACCCAGGTAAATCTTGAGTAATCGTCGACTATCACTAAGATATACCTTTTCCCGTTAATACTGGCCATATGCGTCAGGCCACACGCGTCAGGCCCACAAATCCATATGCAAAAGATATAGTTTCTCTTGGTTAGTGTCTTCAACTTTGGGTTGATGAGAGGTTTTCTTGCTTTACCCTAATGCACATGCTGAACACAAATGATCTTTCTGAAATTTAAGCCTAGGAATTCCTCTTGCAAGACCGTCTTTAGCTAGCTTGTTCAAAGTACCGAAGTTAAGATGAGATAACCGACGGTGCTATAACCAGCTCTTAGTCTTTGACGCTTTAGATAGAAGATAGATCGGAGATGATTTAAGCATGTCATCAAGAGAAATTACGTACAAATTTGTGTCACGGGACCCTAAAAGTAGATCGACACCTTCTAAATTGCGTATAAAGCAAGTGTTTTTACGAAATGCAACTTCAAGGTCTGCATTACAAAATTGGCCAATAGAAAACAAGTTATGACCAAGTCCCTCAACGTAGTAAACCCTTGAGATAATAACGTTTCCCAGCTGATAGTCACCATACCCCATAATCCTTGCAATCTAGTCGTTCCCAAATCTAACTGTACCTAGAAATTTACTGACAAATTTCATGAGTTGAGAGCGATTCCCTGTCATGTATTTCGAACATTCAGAGTCCAGATACTAGAGTACAATCTGGACAACCTATCATGACAAGAGAAGAAGACGATGGGATATCTGTAGCATTGGATCCCCAAGTTTGATTGGGTTCCGAGTGGTTAGCATTCTTAGATTCTACAATCTTATCTTTTTTACTCAAACCTATGTTTTTAACATTTTTGGGTTTCCTGCTATAGACTTTTAACTCTAAAAAAGGAACAAAAGGGTATTTTGGTCATTTCAGCTCGACCAAGGACCAAAAGTGAAACCAAACCTTCATCACACGGACGTTTTTTGCAATTTCGAAAGTCGACGGACCAAATCTGTAATTTGGCCAAACTAAAAGGACCATTTTTGCAATTTACTCTACCTTTAACTTACAATTACTACATATATTAAACAAATACATCAAAATAAAATAAAATACCAAAAAAATCAGTATTTGTGCCTCCCTTGGAGACTCCAAAACCAGACATGGCATGCCCTCACCTCCCATGTGAGCCAATCACAACAATGTTTTACTTACACACATCAAATCCCACCTATTTTATTTCAAACCATTAGCCAAAACCACTTACCCTCATTTTATACATGCAAAAACTATTTGCACACACATATTTCTCACTCTAAACTTAGCATTCTCTCCCTCTTCTCTCTCTAAAAATGTTACTAACAAGGAAGAACAAAAACAATCAAGATTTTTCAAGGGTTTGAATCAAGAAAACATCATCATTTGATCCCTTTTGATCATCCAAACACTATCAATAACCTTCAAAAAATCCTTCAAGGTACACCATTAAGAAGTAAATAATCTCAGCCCTATAGGTCCACTTGATCCTTTCTTGAAGTTTAATAGGTAAACTTAGGTGTACAACTGCGCAGAGTGCGTGAGCGCCGAGCTGCAACCGAAACGTGCGCGAGCGAACGCGCAAATCAAGTTTGTTGCACTTTGCGAGAGTAGGGAATTCTTTGAGTTCATTTTGAGTGAGCGCGAGCGAGAGCATATAAGAACCTGCTAATATTTTTACATAAACATGGTGTTAATATATGTATAAAGGATATTTAGAGTGGTCTTAGTCATTTTTGGAGTTTTAGGAAGATAAAAGTGCATGTGAAGGGCTCCTAATTCCAAGGCAGTTTGCAGATTTTTTTTATGTCAACTTGCAATGACCATAACTAGTCATAAAAATAATAATTTTTAAATGAATTCTTGATTCTAAAATCAACTAATTTGGAAATATCTTTCACCTTATAATATCACCTAATAGAAACAAGGAAAACAATCACAAAACCGTTTGTAAGACAATGTGCAAACAGAAGTATTCCCAATTTGTTAGAGTGCAAATGTTTTGAGTGTATCTTCACTCTACCTCCATTTCGAAGCTACAAATTTTGGGTGTAGTTTAGTTCATTATATGATAGAACCCATGTAAGTAAATCCTTGGGTGTCCAGATCATTGTTTAAAGACCCTCTTGTCAAACAAAGCAATGCCAAGCCTATTCAGAACAGAAAAACAAATAAAGCAGGGGGGGGGGGGGGGTCCCGCGATATCTTTTTTGTGGCAAGACCATTTGAAAGGGTTAAAGACCTAGAAATTAATTATAAAACCATGTAAAGACTCATAATACATTATACTAAGATATATCAGAAGGAAAAATGTTGTAAATATAATTAACTTGATGAAACACTACCCGAAACGACACTCAAAATTTAGAACAGATTTAAGGTTTTGCCTTTATAGTGAAAATAGTGTTTTATGAAGTAACTTGATAAATGACATAACAAATGAATATTTAGTGAGTCCGAGCATATCGTTAAGAGTCTAATAAGTATTATTTACTTACCTTAGGTCTCGGGTAGAAGGGTGCGCATTCGTTGGGTTGCCTACTTGTTTGTGATTTGCCGGGAAATCATCGATTTGCTATAACTTTTGAGGTGAGTTTCTCACATTCCCCTTGTTTACATGTTTTAAATGTTTTGGGGTGAAAAGCATGATGTTCCTTATTTCATTACTATGCTCGTGCTTTTATGTGTTTAAACTTTCGAGCAAACTTAAACATATTGAATTTGGTTTTGAACTTGTAAAACTTTTGGAAACTGTTAAAGTTCATAACTTTGAACTATGGGTATGTATGTTGTTGTATGCTTGAACCCGAGCCACAACATTCAACTCACTTTCCTAAATTCCCCCTTCCCAAACGGATTGAAGACGTTAGTACTTATAGGATAAACCTATTAAGGGGGATATTAGCCCCCCCCCACTCCACCAATAAAACGGGTGCCATAGTACTAGAACATAAGACTTGTGTTATGCCACTTGTCGAACTTGCAACTTGTTTCTAGTGTAGGATTGTTACAGAGATGTTTGGATGTTGGAACGGTTAGGCTGAATACATTTAAGTAGTGCCTCACATAAACACTATAACATACAATTATATTGATTGGATTTGTGTCATGTTACCTCAGTAACAGGGACTGTCTTTGAAAACTTATGTTCGAACGAATATCAAACACTAATTTTTGGGTAATTCAAATGTTACATTATATACTATTTCAGACATCTAACTCTTTATAAAACTAAATTTGTGTGATATAATCCTATGAGCTCACTAACTAATTTTCATAGTTAACCCCTTTTTATCATGCTTTTCAAGTGACGTTCCTAAAGTGGAAACTTAGTGCTATGCAGTTTAGTCATATCAAGATGTCTACTATTTGCCAGTGATCATGACTTTGCAATATCCATGTTTAATGAACCAATTTAATGATGTCCTATTACTTTTTAAACTTGTTCTTAAAGATGTTGTAATTCGATAACTTTACTTTTTATCTTAATCAAGTATGGTGTTTTATCAATCATCTTGTGAAGCTGTTTAATTAATATGTTACACCTTGCGCTTCCGCCTAGAGTGGGGTGTGACGGATTGGTAATCAGAGCCTAAGGTAATAAAGAACGCCGGTTTTTCCAAAATAAAAATCCGAACTATAACCAAAAATGATTTTCTTTTTCTAAAAACGCCAAACATGAAACGAGTCGACTAGTCCAAGTGGTTGCATCATTAGACCTCAAATAGACATAACTTGATCAACTATGTCTAAATTTAGGGTGTCTCAAGCATCACTGGGGTATAGTCATTATTTCAAACAAGTTTAAAAACTGGAACTTTCCCCTTTATCACTGAAACATACTATGGAAAATATGGGTGCAACATACAATGCATACTATTAAAATGTCCACTATTAATTTTAGTACATCATGGGCTTATTTTGATTTAATCCATTCGTGTTCTAAGTTTGCGTTTACATCGGTTACTATCGTTATAGTGTCACACTGTCTCTAAGCACTTTGTTATTATGGACACCGTCACAGTTACAATATGTCCCATAGATCATCTTCGCACGCTAATGACTCTGCGAGTAAGTCGCAACTTACACTTAACTACTCTTCATACCTTTACCCTGCATAAGACCTCGAGAAGGACTCGTCAATAGATTCTGAGTTTGAGCTCGAGGTGAGCAGCAGGTAAACTACGTATGCACGACATGTAGAGACTTTCGTTCTTAGTTATTAGAAATTACGTCGACCTATATTTCGGTCAACAAATTTGGCTGCGAATGTAAGCATTCTTTGCTTGTTCGCAAACACCGCGTTCAGTGATTCAAGATTGTTTATGAGCGACCCCAAAGTTGAGTAATTTTTTCAAAAACATTGAGCCTTTTACCAACTTCTAACTTAGAGTTCATGACAGTTCTTGTTTGATGAGTTGTGAAATTAAGATTCAAGTTGCTACTTGGCTTAAGACTTTTGAAGAATTCACTCGAGGATGGGCGAGGCTTGGATGATTCGATATGGATACTCAAACAACGTGGATGCAACGCGACCATATAAAATTTAAGGCTAAAAGCATAAATGCGCGGTGTTTTGTCCTTACCCTACCAAATTCCTTTCTGGTTTAGTTGTTGGCAGACACACCAATGAGGGTGTACTAGTGTAGCCTGCCCGCATGGTTAATTGCATGCTCTTTCGATTACTATTGGGGGGGGGGGGGGGGGGTTTTAAAAAAATTTTCCTCTTTATTATGATATAATAAACCATTTGGATCGGTTGTGTAGATCAAAGTGCAAATTTTGATTGATATTATTATCGTATTCTTTGGAAGGATTTTTGTAAAATGTTATCTGATTATTTAATTTTTATATATATAACGAACAAAACGGTAAACTTTTCAATTCTAACTACATAATTGACTTTGACTATTTTTTTTGGCAAACCAATTTAATATATATTTTAGGAAATTATTGAAACATATTTATTAAATATTATTAATTTGAGAGATAAAATATATATATCCCTAATATAAAACTTTTTGTCACCATAAATATGTATACCACTAAAAATTTTTGTTAAATCAAAACATCGTTGTTTAAATTGTATAGTACATCTTAACCTGTTGATTATTCATTTTACACACTTCAATCAAAAGTGGTTATATTCAACCATACCTGAGTTGCTTTTCATAACAAGTTCATTCTTAACTATATTATAGATTTGAGGTTGGTGTGAGGTGGTGGTGTGTGGGGGGGTTGAGCTGTAATATGTATAAACTGTTTGAAGGTAACGGATTTGTTAATTTTAATAAAGTGAATTACAATGTTAATTTATAGAATTATGGCGGGAAAAGCACACGTATCAACACAGCCAACAACACCAACACCTCCCAACAAAACAGCAATAATCGACACTTAACACCGCATTGCCAAATCTGTTAACTCAACTCGTTCAAGCCCTCGAAGGAAACCGAGTGAATCAAAGAGAGGCCACCCAAAGCTGCAGTATCAAGACATTCAGGGCTTCTGGTACCAAGGAATTCTTCAGCACAGAAGGTGCAGTTGGTTTACTAACTTGGTTTGAAAGCATTGAGTCTGTGCTCCATATCACTAAGTGCCCCGCAGAGAGCCAAGTCGAATTCGCGTCTAGTATGCTGCAAGGCCGCGCCCTAACTTGGTGGAATACCCTTTGTTCAAACTCGAGGGCGAGCAGCTGCTATAGCCTAACCTTGGGAAGATTTTAAAATTTTGCTGATGGAGGAATATTGTCCTGATGATGAAATTCAGAAGTTAGAATCAGAATTTTGGAACCACAAGATGGTCGGGACAGATATTGATGGGTATACACGGCTAGATTTATGAGTTACAACTTGGTTGCCACCCATGTCACATCCCTAGAAAGTGGGGGCCCGCCGTGAGTAGGACGAATAGTTACATTCCGGGGTCAGTTCCCGAGATCAAGGGCACATGTCACTTCAATCCAAACCTACTACTATTCAGAGTGTTGTTAGTATGGCCAACCGTCTGACCACTGATGGTATCAAGGATGGAAGTTTTAAAAAGAAGGAAAATGCTGGAAACAAGAAGAGGTCGAATGATCAGAACAAGAATCGTGGAAGGGATAATAGGAACAAAAGAAAAAGACTGGAAGAAACTTAGTCCACAGTACTGCTCCGGAGCAATGGACACGGGACAACTTTTGTATGCTGGTCAAACAACCGAAGTGTGCAAAATTGCAAACTTCCATCATTCTGGTAACTGCCTTGTGTGTGGTCGATGTAACCAAGTGGGCCACTTTACCCGATACTGCACAGGTAGAGCTACTAATGAAAGACCAAGACCAACTTGTTTTGAGTGTAAGGATCCAAACCACTTTAGGAGGAATTGCCCAAGCATGAACTGAGTCACTACCGTAGGAGGAAATCACCCTAACCCCGTGCTAGCAATCGAAGGAAACCTCAACCCGGGGAACAATTGGGATCGAGCACAGGGTAGAGCCTTTGCCCTAGGTGTTGCTGAAGCTCCACAAGACCCGAACGTTGTGACAGGTACATTTTCTCTAAATGATCATTTCGCTATAGTTTTGTTTGATCCTGGTGCTGATTATAGCTTTATATCTACCAACTTCTTGCCATTGATTAACATGAAACCCCAGTTGTCCAAAGTCCGGTTATAGAGATCGATAATAGCTAGCGCCCTTAAAGTAGTAACCAATATGATTGTACGAGGTTGTAGAACTTGAACTAGAAGGCCATACATTTATCATTGATTTGATTCCCTTTGGTCATGGTAGTTTCGACGTGATCGTAGGAATGGATTGGTTGTCAAAGCTTAGAGCTAAGATAGCTTGCTTTGAGAAAATAGTCCAGATTCTGTTATCTAACAGAGAGAATTTAGAAGTTTATGGAGAACGTCCCGAAGGAAACCTGAAATAGTTGAAGACCATGAAAGTGAACGAGCCGAAACTCAAATACATCCCTGTTGTACGTGAATTCCCTGGTGTGTTTCTGGAAGATTTATCGGGTTTACCCCCATGCCTCGCGAAGTATGAGTTCGCATAGATCTTATTCCTGGAGCTATGCCTGTTACAAAATCACCTTATCGTTTGGCACCTACGGAAATGCAAGAACTATCCAACCAACTTAAGGAGCTCCAAGACAAACGTTTCATACGACCTAGTTCTTCACCTTGGGGGCCTTAGTGTTGTTCGTAAAAAAAGGATGGTTTGTTCCGTATGATAATAGACTAACGAGAGCTGAACAAGCTACTTATAAAATAAAAAAACGCCCCCCCTAAAAAAAAAACCTCTCTTCCTAGAACGAGACTTTTCAATTAGTTTTGCAAGGGTCACGGTATGTTTGAAAATTGACCTTCGATCTGGCTATCATCAGTTGAGAGTACGCGAAGAAGATATTCCCAAAACTACATTCAGGACGAGGTACGGACATTTTGAATTCACTGTCATGCCTTTCGATCTAACTAACGCCCCCGCGGTGTTCATGGACCTTATATGAACCACAAATTGGTCGTATCTGACATTTTGTCATTGTCTTTAATTGATGACATCCTTAATTTATTTCAAAGTCCCAAAGTGAGCATGAGTTTTCCACCTAAAATTGATACTGGAGTTTGCTTAAAAGAGAAAATTGATAGGGAAATTCTTGAAATGCAATTCTGGCTACAAAGAGGTTCATTTCCCATCGGACATGTAGTGAATATAAAGGTATACATGTGGATCCCAGCAAAATTGAAGCAGTGAAAAATTGGAAACCCCCGAAGACCCCAACCGAGATCCGTTCGTTCTTAGGATTGGCAGGATATTATAGGCGATTTATCACAAATTTCTCAAAGATTGCAAAACCTCTCACCCTGTTGACTCAGAAAAACAAGAAGTTCGAGTGGGGTGATGAGCAGGAGAACGCTTTTTAGACATTAAAGGACATTGTCAGTGGAGCCCCAATTTTGCGTTACTAAATGTCCGAATGACGTCATAGTTTATTATGACGCAGTCGAACCAAGGTTTTGATGTTGTGTTGATGGCCGAGAAACAAGGTAAGCATACCGGCAACCAATAACTCAAGAATCCATGAGAAGAAACTACACCACTCTGATTTTTAGAGTTTGGTGGCGAGGTAGTAATTTGCTCTAAAACCTAGAAATCCTATATGTATGGAACAAAGAGTGTTATCTACACTGAACAATAAAAAGCCTTCAGCACATTTTGATCAAAAAAAAATTAAATATGCTAAGAAGACGATGGAATAGAAACTTTTCAAGCGATTATGACTATGAGATTTGCCACCGACCACCCCCAGTAAAGCAAACTAGTAGTTGATGCATTGAGTAGGAAAGAACGGATGAAACCGAGACGAGCTCAAGCTATGAGCATGATAATTCACTTTAGCATTAAGTCTAGGATACTAGAAGCTCAGAGTGAAGCTTCCAAGGGGGCTAACACTCCAGCAAAAATGTTGAAAGGATTAGAAAAACAATTTGAGAGAAAAGAAGATGGCGGATTATATCTTGCCAAATGAATTTGGGTGCCAGTTTATGGCAGTTTGAGAACTTTGATAATGAATAAAGCCCATACTATTAAATATTATGTACATCCTAGAGCAGACAAGATGTACTATGATCTACGAGACTTATATTGGTGGCCCGAAATGAAGAAGGATATCACTTTGTATATTAGTAAGTGTTTGACATGCTCTAAAGTCAAAGTAGAGCACCAAAAACTATCAAGATTACTTCAACAGCCAGAGATTCCTGAATGGAAATAGGAGAATATCACAATGGACTTTCATAGCCAAATTACGAGAACCTGTACAACATGACGCGATTTGGAGTCATTATCGATCGACTAACCAAATCTCGCATTCTTAGATGTCCGTGAAGAATTACAAGCCAGAAAAGCTTGCAAGATGGACATCAATGAGATCGTAAGCAAGGGACGTGTGCTTGTAGTCATTTATCTATCATGAAAAGCCATTCACATTACGCTTTTGGCAATCGCTACAGAAAGCATTAGGAATGCAACTGGATTTGAGTACCGCTTACGATACCCAAACCGATGGCCAAAGTGAGCGTACCATTCAAACACTAGAAGATATGCTTAGAGCCTGTGCAATTGATTTTGGTGGAAACTGGGATACTCATCTACCATTAGTAGAATTTTTCGTACAACAACAGTTACCACTCGAGCGTGAAGTGCGCTCCATTTGAAGCTTTGTATGGAAGGAAGTGTCGAACGCCCATAGCTTGGGCAGAAGTAGGAGAAATCAAGTTATTTGGACCGGAGATTGTCTAGGAGACCACTAAAAAATTATGCAAAGTCAGGAAAGATTAAAGTTTATGCACGAGATCGCCCGGAAAAGCTATGCCAACACGCGAACGAAAGCTGTTATAGTTCTGGTGGTCGTGAATAAAGTACTACTCAAAGTGATTGCCTTGAAAGGGCCGTGGTACGTTCGATAAGAGAAACAAGCTTTCACCAAGATATGTAGGACCATTCGAGTTTGTCGAACGAGTGGGTCCTGTTGCTTATCGATTGCGCCTGCCGCAAGAACTTGTATGCATTCACAACACGTTCCACATGTCGAACTTGAAGAAATGTTTGGCCGGTGTAAATTTGCACGTACCACTAAAAGACAATCCAAGATCGACCGACAACTACATTTGTTGAATTAGCACTTGACATATGTGAACCGAGAGGTCAAGAAGCTTAAACGAAGTTGGATTCCTATTGTAAAATTTCGTTGGAACTCCTGACGAGGACCATAATTTACTTGGGAACGAGAAGACGAGATGAAGTGCAAGTTTCCGCAACTGTTCGCAAGCACTACGGCTTAGGACGAGCAACTGAAATTTCGAGACGAAATTCCCTTTAACGGGGGAAAATGTGACATCCGTTAATTTTGAGGCCAGTAACCAAAAGTAAACGTATGATAACTTACTCTCTTAATTGATTTTTGAGTAACTTTTAAGTGGTCATAACTATTTTTTAAGTGATTATCGTTTTGATTTATAGGATTCCCTAGTTATATCAAAGCGGGGGGGGGCAAAAAACACAAACTATCTGACCTATGATCCTAGTTAACGCCCTTAATAGACAATGATATGCTCAAAGGTCATTAGAACAATGTCAATAATCATTTATAAGTATGAGTCATTCACTTTTATAAACTTAGGTCACTTCACTTTTCATAAATTGCAAGTTTCTCGGTAAACCTAATAATTCATAAATTTTTACGTTTTGCACTTACGCTTCTTATAACGGACTTAAAACGCTTCAAGACCACCTAATATAAATATTCACTATTAATATACCTCATATTATACACTTTATACATTTTTACATTTAATTTATACTACACTACACACCATACATTTAACTATACCTTTTTACACAAATCTTATACCTTTAACTTACAAATTACTACATATATTAAACAAATACATCAAAATAAAATAAAATACCAACAAAAAAATTAGTATTTGTGCCTCCCTTGGAGACTCCAAAACTAGACATGGCATGCCCTCACCTCCCATGTGAGCCAATCACAACACTTCCTACATCCACTTATACACATCAAATCCCAAACCTATTTCATTTAAACCATTAGCCAAAACCACTTATCCTCATTATTACACATGCAAAAAACATTTGCACACACATATTTCTCACTCTAAACTCAGCACTCTCTCCCTCTTCTCTCTCTAAAAATGTTACAAACAAGGAAGAATAAAAACAATCAAGATTTTTCAAGGGTTTGAATCAAGAAAACATCACCATTTGATCCCTTTTGATCATCCAAACCAATATCTACCTTTAAAAATCCTTCAAGGTACACCATCAAGAAAGTAAATAATCTCAGCCTCCTAGTTCATCTGATCCTTTCTTTGAAGATTAATAGGTAAGAACATAGGTGTAAGATGACTGTTTCATCTTGTACCGAAAGACTCTTAAAATCAGTTTTTTGTTGCACTTTCTTTTGAGTTCATTTTGAGTAATATTCATATAAGAACCTGCTAATATTTTTACATAAACATGGTGTTAATATATGTCTAAAGGATATTTAGAGTGGTCTTAGTCATTTTTGGAGTTTTAGGAAGATAAAAGTGCATGTGAAGGGCTCCTAATTCCAAGGCAGTTTGCAGAATTTTTTTATGTCAACTTGCAATGACCATAACTTGGTCATAAAATAAGCTTTTTATATGATTCTTGATTCTAACATCAACTACTTTGAAATATTTTTCCAACTGATGACATCAAATAACGTCTATTTTATAGCATTATTTATCCCATGTTATTAACCCATTTTTTGTATAGTTATTGCAAAGAATTGTTACTTAATCGTTTATATTTAAGAATTGCAGTAATTATGGAGTAATTAGTGAAAGATAGCAAAAGGCGCTCATATCTGGAGCTTTAAATGATAGATTTGAAGATTACTATTCTGAAGACCAATACGCCGTATCCATCAAGGAAGATACAGCGTATCCGTGCCTGCACTCACCAAAGACCACAGAGGAATAAGCTCAATACGCCGTATCCAGAGAGACTCAATACGTCGTATTCAAAGTATGGAATCAATGTAATATTCTGGAAGATATCAAGCGTGGTCCCTACTCCAATAAATCCCCAATAGGCCTACCAACACTGTGATACGACTTCCAGACCTTATAAATAGAAAACTCAAAAAATTGATTTTTCAGGGTGCTAAACTCATATTCTCGATACCTCAACCTAAAAGCCAATTTTAGGAGGAGACAAAGAGCAGAAAGGTCGAGCAACGTTATCATTTCCATAGAAGATCATCGTGTAATTCCATATACTTAGTAATCGTTCAAGTTATTGGTATCATTTCGGTAACTCGTATTTAACCTTGGCTAAATAATTGCTCCTTGTTTTTATTAAGACTCTTGAAGGCTAATACTTTTACGGGTATTAGCCATTATTATGTAGATTTAAATGTTTGGTATTCGTTTATGTCTCTAATTTCTGATTTATCGTTTAATGCTTGTTTATGTTTTATCATTTATAACTTGTTTACGTGCTTTTGTATGCGACCTATCATCCAACTGGATCTAGGAAGCGAACCAATAATCTAGATATCTGGGATCGCTCTCCATATAGTAAATTTATACATCTAGACAATCATAGTTACAACAAATATGTCCTCCTAAGTCTGTGTCTAGGATAAGCTCAGAGCGTAACTAGTTAATTGATATTGCCAATAGTATATTGATCGTGTTGACTTACAGGTGACCTAATAAACTCAACACGTAACATTCTGTTATCCATTAGGATAGTTAGGGCAATGACTTACTAGTTATAAATTGCCATTAAGCGTAAGTGGGTAAAGTCTCTATGAGCTAGGGAATTTAAACAAGGCTCACCATTGCTTTATCTGTAAGATAGGATTATAGTCAGCAAATAAGGATGCTTTATGCGGATTCATTAATATGACAAAATAAATGTGTCTAGGTGTTAGGATAATGAACGCTAAGTCTTAAGAAATGTATGCCACCTCAAGAGAAGAAATCATTCACTTAAAAACCAAACCAACTTTCTTAATCGAATATAATAATGTTTAATAATAGTTTCTTTATAAAAAGGTTCGACAGCTCTTTTTATCTTTTGTTAATTAGCTTGCGTGGGTAAAAGTGTCTTGAATTTATTATAGTCACCAACCAAACTATGCCAGTCTCTCAGGCTGAAAACCCCCTTTTCTCGTTAGAATTAGGATTTAGACTGACATAGGTTTAACATAGGTTTAGAATAGAATAGACGAGAGAAAAAAAATAGAATTTTAAAAAAGATAGCCAAGATATTAATTAAATTGATGTTAAAGTGTTATTTTTGGTTTAGTCGGCAAAATATAAATTTAAAAACTTAAATCATAAAATATCCACCACACAACAACATATCACCAACTATTATAATATCGCCTAATGGAAACAAGGAAAATTCGATCAAAACTCGTTTGTAAGACAAGTGTGCAAAACAGTAAGTTGTTCTAGATTTGTTAGAGTGCAAGGTTTTGAGTGTATCTCACTCATACCTCCATGTCAGAAGTTAAAATTTTGTTTTGGATATATTTTAAGTTCATGAGTATATAACCATTCCACCAAAAAATTTAGAGCCAGATACCCGTTGTTAAGACCCTCTGGTCATCAAGCAAGCATCCTAATCCCAGAACTGGGTCCTTTTTTTGGCAAGACCATTTGAAAGGGTTAAAACCTAGAAATTAAGTATAAAACCATGTAAAGACTCATAAGACATTATACTAAGATATATCAGAAGGAAAAAAGTTGTAAATATAATTAACTTGATGAAACACTACCCGAAACGACACTTAAAATTTGGAATAGATTTAAGGTTTTGCCTCTAGTGAAAATGGTGTTTTATGAAGTAACTTGATAAATGACATAACAAATGAATATTTAGTGAGTCCGAGCATATCGTTAAGAGTCTAATAAGTATTATTTACTTACCTTAGGTCTCGGGTATTTGTTTTGAGGTTTTGTGTGTGTGTTCTTGGTGAAAGGATTTGTGATTTATGAGAAGTGATTTATGAATGGTGAAATGAGTTTATATGATTGGTTACTTTTTCACTTTTTCTTTTGAGGGTTTGATAGTTACTAAGTGGAAGTTGTGAATTTGTGAGAAGTTTTAGGGTAAGGTTTTAACATGTGTGTAAAACTTTGTATTTAATGAAACTCCTTTTGACATGCCTCTGACACCTAGAATAGTGTACAACCGTCTGTGCACTGTTAAAGTAGGTGAGAGAAAGGTGAGGTCATTCTAACATTTGAAATTCATCATTTAATAAACTTTTAAATTAGTTAACTTCCTTTGTAAGAAATCACTTAATAAAATTATATATTTTGAAAATCATTTTTTTAAAACTGACCTTGACTGATGTTTAAAGAATGAACTAGGTTCGGGTTTGATGTCATGTCATGCTGAACTGATTATTGTAATCATCATTATCATTAATCCTCCAGAGAAGGTGACAAAACCACAAATGCTAATGCGAATCCATGAATGAGACATATGTGATTGCTCAGTTACTTCACTCGAGAGACAGCTGAAGAATTAGATAAAATCATTTTATAAACTGAACAAAAGAAAATGACTCAGTTTTGTTCAGTTCTTGATTTGACCAATATTTATGCTCTAGCGAAGGCGACAAAACTACACATGCTCATGCAACTCTATAAATGAGACATATGTGGTTGCTCAGTTACTTCACTTAAGCAAGCTAAAGGTTGTATGCAAAAACTAAACTGACGCTTAATATATGAAAATTTGTTCAATTTTAGATGAAAGCGCTGAAGCTTCAGTTTTCTTTACTTAGTACTGAAGCTTCAGGTTTTGAATCAATGTTCGGCATACCTAGTTCAACAATCAATCTTTTGAAAGTTGGCTCATCCAGAGGCTTGATGAAGATATCAGCAAGTTTATATTGAGTGGGAATGAGAGGAATTTAATGTCGCGTTTGTGAGTTTGATTCTTGATCTGAAATCAATAAGCTTAGTTTTTTGAGTGCAAAATTGGATTGTTATCTAACTTTTCATATATGATATCATAGTTAGTGAGTTGACTCTATCTATAGTATGATGGCATAACATCCAGCAACAGCTATATCTTCAGCTTCAGTTGAGAACTTAGCTACAGATTGCTGCTTATTTGCACTTCAGCAAACAAGCTTGCCTTCAAGCAACTGATAATAATCTGAACAGTTTTTACTGTCCATGTTGCATCCAGCACAATCAAAGTCTCATTATCTGTAGAATATCTTAACACAAGTATGGATTGATTCACTTAGAGTTTTAGAGAGAGAAAGAGATGGTTGGATAAACACTTAGAGAGAGAAAGTAAAATGATAATATTAGCTTAGTGAAAATGTGACAAATGAACAACCAACACGCTCTCCATGTGTGGAGAGGGTTTATATATGCCTTACTTGGCCGGCCATGGACCCTAAGTGGGCTTGTCCATGGGCCTTTGGCCCGGTTAGCTTTCTAACTTAACTTAACAACTTACTACGAGCTATGACTAATTATATTGGTAGTGACCGACACTTTTTTGTATTTTTAACAATCTCCCCCTAAGGGAGGTCACTCCAATTTACAAAAATTTAAACTTAGTATACTATGCTTTCACTTCGGTCTTGAGCTCGTCGTCTTTAACTTCAATCATTAACTTGTAATTTGATGTAGTGATCATTGACTTTGGATTTGAGCTAGTTCTTTTGTCTTGACATGAATGTGATCTTTGAGCTTCTTGAAACCATCAACCAAGCATAATCTCGTTTCACCATCTTGTAAACTTTGCCATCTCGTGAACTTGTGACTTCTAGACCGACATGCTCATACCTTTCTTGATTTGATAATCTTGAAAAGCTTTTAATAATACATCTTTCTTGAATTTCTTTAACTTTAACACTTTGTCGCTTCAAGAAGGACGTACAATATCAGAGTAGCGGAAGTCTTGAAACATGTACTTGAGCTTTCATGATGTTTTTATATTTGTCGGTAGGGTATGAGCATGTGGCAATGAATCTTATAAGTCAGCTAGAATCAGGTACCTCCATCACCATCTTTAGATATTCTTGAAATAAAACAATTAGCAACAAAGCAGGGGGACGGACATAGATTTGTCATTCGCCCGTGTTTGGTTAGAGTAACCTTTGAATTCATGAGGATCGACATGTGATCAGATAGATTCAATTTAAGGAGAATATTCTTGACAAGATTTCCAGGTATAATATTGAATCTTTCTAACACATATGTATTAGATTTATCGTACTCAACATGTTCTCATAATTGGAACGTCTCAAAGCAGACAAAACAATATGAGTGAACCATCGAGTTACTATCTAACCGATTGAAATAAAAAAATGATTTGAAAATCAATCGATGTGTCACTTGCTAAAGTGTTTTTGTGACACATCAAGAGT
Source organism: Tanacetum coccineum (assembly GCA_026074375.1). NCBI lineage: Eukaryota > Viridiplantae > Streptophyta > Magnoliopsida > Asterales > Asteraceae > Tanacetum > Tanacetum coccineum. The sequence continues at coordinate 42,473 of BQNB010015229.1, read as the reverse complement.
GTTAATCATTTCAAAAATTCATCAGCAATCGTCAATTCATAACCTGAAACAAGTTTGATTCTTATAGAATCGCACCATCGTCTCTTTCCAGTTTTCACAAGTTTGATTCATATAGAATCGCACAAGTCACCTACCATGAGCTTGTTTGATGTTAGCTCAAGCAGGATTTCCATCTTTATAGTGAATGAAATCACTTGGATGTTCTGGCAAAATCACAAGGATAATGCGTAGGACTCTTAATATGTTAATTTGTTATTCATATTTTGTGACCTAGCAAGTATGATTTGAAAAGTGTTCTAATGAGATTTATGGATGATCTCTTTTGGCTCTAGACTCAATAGTGCACTTTGTTTTTAGTGATCAGAGGCTGGAGCAGACTGCCACCTTTTCAATATCAACTAACTCGGAGTGAGAAAGTTGAAATAAATGCATGTAATCTCTGTGAGAAATAAAACAAGAGTCTATTGAGAGACATTGAGTGGCTAGGGAGGGTTGTGCAAAGTGTCACTGGGTCCATGACTGTCTTCAATGTCAGACAACACCTTAGTGTTTCTGACAGATTATGTATTGACCCGGTTTCTGCCTAAGTGTATGGAGGGCTTCTTTCTTTTCACCCTTTATCCTTACATTTCTTTTTCATTCTTCAACCCCTTCAATGCTTATCGAGACTTCATAACTAACACCTTGTTGGGTTTGTTCCAGTGTTAGCTCCATCTCAGTCGGCATTATTCCCGATTCTCACTTTTTCTCCTTTTGTATCATACCTAAGGACTTCTACACTAACTAGTGGATATCCCTAGGTAGATCCCTCCGGTTCTGGTTGGATCATGGGATTTGAATACCTATACCCAACCGTCTTATAACTCCAGAAAATTAATAACATGGTCAGTCTTTTAGGGTATTCCATCACAATCGACACCAAAATCGTTGAAAAGTTCAATCAAAGTGTTTGATATAGATATCAAAAAGATTAACACTTTGAGAGTTTTCATTATCACTGAAAGGCCCCCCACCTTAACATGAGCACCGTAATCGTAGTACATGCTAAGGGTTGGAGTGCATTAAGTCCATTTCATATGATCACATGTCAATATAACTTATTCAGCTTAATCACATTTTCTCCCCTTATCCAAAATGTTAATTCCTTGATATTTTGGATATCAATTGATTAAACTTTCGGGGACAAAATGTTGCATAATCACTGTAAGGAACATGTTAATGCTCCCCCTCAAGTTTTGAGGGAATATAAGACTGTGCTGAGTATAATAATTTGAAATTTTTTGAATTTACTAAGAAATTCTTGAAATTTTTATACTCAAGCACACCTTATTTTCACTATAAGTCTATACTACATTTACAAATTCACAAGTTTATGATATACGAAATAACCTTTGAGATATGAACACAATATGACGAAGTCATATTGTTCTTTGCAGCAGTCTGAGGTCAGTTTCGTAGAGTCTACCACCGATAAACTTCTCCAAACTCCTCCTCATCTTCCTTTCTTTTAGCAGATTATTGATGTCCTTGATCATGAAATGAGCTCTTTTCTTTTCTAATGTGCTCCATCTTCTCTTCGGCAAGTACGTCATGTCGATATTCTTGGTAATGTCTTTGAGCGAAGAAAGAAGTCTGCTTAACGTGCCATCACTGAACTTGTACAGTTCATCTGAGCGCAACCTGTACCTCCCGAAGTCGTCGACATAAATGAATCCTTGAGGGTCTTTGTATGGAGTATATGGGTGCCTTTTTCGGAGATCTGATCTTGTAGTATCAGGCTTGGTGACGCTGATCTTCTTTTGATAACTCTCAACTCCAAGTTGAAGATCTTCGACTCGCTTTTGAATAACCAGACTTTTGGTGTACATTCTTAGTGCTATTGCGAAGTCAACAACATCATCACCTGAAAGATTGTTGAGCTGATTCTGAACCACAAGAAGTAACATATCCTCGATGTCGTTGATTCAAAGTCATGGAAAGTCACCTTCCTTGAATCTGTAAAGTACGTTGTCAGCTCTTTGTACTACAATCTCTTCCAAGTATCCATATCCATATTTCCTCATTACCGAGACATGAGTGACTGCCAGAATACGCTTTGTCGAATACACATCTCCCCTTGATTGCATACCTCTTACAAAGGCATAGAAGGACTTACGTTGTTCTCTCCAATGTGATATGCCCCATAACGCATATTTATCATAAGCAACCTTAACATGACTCCATATGTTTGGAACCATGTCTTCAATGCCAGGTAGATCATACTGAGCGGCCTTTGTCTTGGTAGTAGACGTCGTATACGTCATAGTTGAAATTCCTCCTTGAAGATACTTGAGATCATTGTTGATGAAGAATTCAAATGGTACTTTTTGACGTTTTCCACGTGTAATCAAAGGAAGGGGTTTGGAAAGATCAAATGGATAGTCACTGCCTTCAGGATTTTCCCAATCAATCTTTTCTGAAAGAGCCTTGTAACATTCTTCAAAATCTTATTCTAATTCAGCATAATTTTTGCGTGTGCCTTTGAGAAGTCTGAATGCTGGCCCTAGCAAAGTTTCTTGAGTTAAATTAGAGATGTTCAAACCATTCATGATAAATGCAGAGAAGTCAATAGGAGTGCTCATCAATTCATCAAAGTCCTTCAACGATTTGTCAGTCGGAGTAGAAGCTGCAAGAGTCATCAACCACTTTTAAAGTGGTCCTTCTTGCGTAGTCTTGCCAACATGCCAGTCAGGGTTAGTGGGTTCTTGAAATGGAGTAGGTTTCTTAAAACAATCACTTCTAGAAGCAGTCTCTTTCCTTGGTTCATCTTCATTGTCACCCATGTCTCCTTCTTGGTCTTGTGGCATGTCAGAATCCGCAACCTCGAACACTGGTTCCTCTGATTGAACAAACTTTTCAGAAGATCTCGGTTGAGACTTTGTGCCTTTGGAAGAGCCAGGTGTAGAATCTTTCTTTTTGAGATCAGTGGTTGGTTATACATCTTTGCTTGTCTTTCTCCTCTTTAACCCTCGGTCTGATCCAGCGAAAGGGTCTTCATCTTTATCCTTGTCTTTTCGGCCACACTTCAATGTATACACATCATATGAATAGAAGAAATCTTGGTCGAGAGCGTAATATTTTTTCAAACCATCATAGCATTCTCGGTGTTTGGGAGCCGTCAGATATGATTTACTTTTCTCCATTTTGTCGAGAAGAATCTTCTTTAACTCAAATTCAGTAAGTGTAGAAGCAGCCTCATAAGTAGATTGTAGTTGAGAAGATGCCTTTGCTAGAGTGACTTCATCACGTGTTTCGTGAAACAACTTTTTGATCACAAGTGGAGCGAAGTTAGACACTTCCTGAGGTAGAATTTGAGGCAGCTGATCTTTTACTTGCTCTTTGATTCTTGCCGTGAATGACTCTGAAAGGAAGTTCATGAATTCTTCTATTGTTTCTCCCAACCTTATGTCTAGATGTTCATCGACTAACGATGTCACTTGAGTGTGTAGAGGGTCTTTCTTAAGTTCAGCAACTTCTTTTTCCAATGCTGAGATTCTGTCGTTGAATCGAAATACAAATGAAAAGTCAGGAAGATTAGATAGAGGATTTGTCGCTTGAATTGTTGATGGAGGAGTGGGTGTAGCCAGTATTGGTGTAGGAGTGAAGGTGTGTGATGATTGAGGAATGTTTGTGAAAATCGGTGATGATTCAGGGATAATAGAAACTAGTATTGAAAGAAGAGTGGGTTCCTGAGTTCTTGGGACTTCATGGTGAACAGGAACATCCTGTGGAGAAACTATTTCTGCATCAGTATGAGGAATATTTGAAAATTTTAGGAATTTTGATGTTAAGTCGGATGAGCGAGAAGAGCTAGTAACTGGAACTTCAGTCTTTCTTGTAACAGTAGAAATCGTCACATGAGCATCTTCAACAACTTGTTCTTAAGTAGTCTCTAAATTTTCATTCCCTTGTTGAGATTCAATTATTTCTGCTTCAGTACCCTCTCCTTGAACAATTCCTGTAGCAGTCTCAGTGGGTTCTTCCAATCTTGCATCTGCATCATCATCAAATTGGTCGGTAGTATCATCCCTTTCTTCATCACCTTCAGTCTCATCATTACTTTCTAATTCCAAATCATCATCATCTTTATTCTCTTCTTGATCATCATCTTCAGATTCTTCTTCTTGCTCTGAATCTGATGCTTGTTTATCACTTTCATTCTCCTCCTCACTGCCTTCATCACTTGATACATGTTCTTCATTACTGTCGTCTTCATCATTTCCCCAAGACTCAGATTCACTCTCAGATGAGTCATCATTGGTCACATCGGGAACCCCTGGTATATCACCAGTTCCTTCACTTGTGACAGGAGGTGTAATCTTTGCAACACTTGGAGGATCTTCAGCAACCGTACCCGAACCACTGGGATGTGTCTTGTGAAAGTCTCTTAAACTCTTCTTTCTAACTTCTTTTATCTGAGCTTCTTCAGTTAAAGCTACATCGGATAACAACTCTATTCCCTTTCCATGTGCTACATCCACCTTTTCCTTCTCCTTTCTTTTAGACTTAGTTTCCACAGCAGGCTCTCTGATGACGATACCTGTTGCTGGCTTATAAGCAGACTTCTTGGCAGCTATCTTCAATCTTTTGCCCTTTTTGACAGGTTCTTCATCTTCAGGGATAGGAACATTGTCTTTCTTTGATGGAGATGCTTTCTTGAACTTTCTAGCAGCCTTGGGAGGCACCGCACCTGTAGCAAAGCCAAGATAAGTCTTGTACGCTTTGCTTTCCTTCATTGCTGGACTTGTCAAACATTCAGGAAGAACAACTCCATATTTCTGAGATGCTTCTTTTCTCGAAACAAATCTTAAGGTGTTAATCAAGTAATCGTCCTTGGAGGTGTGCATTCCAATTCTGTTTCTCCAGGAAAGTGATTTTTCTTGAATTAGGAAGTGGTGAATGATGACCTTTGTGAATCGAGGGTAGTACATCTTATCTTGCTTTTTGAATTCTTTATTGTCAATCTGATAGGTGAAGTCTTCCCAGAGTAACTCCACATAATCTATGTTCTTCTGAAAGTACATACCCCAAATGATTTGTGCTCTAGAGAGCGAAGCTTGTCATGTACAGTCGTATTTTCCTGATAGGCTTCTGTTAATAAGAGCAACAAAGGTTCTCCAAGGTTGATGCATCTGATCGACAACAACATCATTGAGTGAATTGATCACCCCTGTATGACCAAGATCTCTCAAGAAAGACACAGTGTCTTCTTTAGAGGGAAGGGGATCAAAGTCTCTACCCTATACTCTTGGGCAAATCTAAAGGATATCTTTGAAGACTTCCATCGAAGCTTGAAATGTTTCTTCTTATCAAATATTAAATCTATAGAAGTCTTCATGCTTTGTATATGCAAAGTTCCAGAACTAATGCTTATATCCTTCAGGGACATCAGTAGTGAGAGAAATGTTGGTTAGCATGGAGTAAGTGCTATAGCATCACTGAGTGACCGAATTTGGGTTCTCTTGGTGAAAATCCATGAGGGATTCTTCCATTGCATTTCCCGATATCAAGATGATTCTCTTTGGGAACTAGTTCAAGATCAAGCTTGGTTTGTTGAGCAGTGATGGAAGTCATGATTCTGCTAAGAGTTATCACATACAGTTTATACACAAGCAATATATATATAGCGCAGATGGACAATCTAGATCATGATTCAAGATGAATGAGGCACAATAGGGTTTACTACAGGAGATAGGCAAGCAAATACTAGGCAACACATTAATACAAAGGCATACAATGTAAAGAACTGAAACACATGCAACTAGGATACACACAAGACATATAACACATATACTTTAGGCAAACTAGTGGAATCAAGGCAAACATTTAGGATTTTTAAGGAAAATTATACCTAACTTAATCACATTATGACAAAATAATGGATAATTACACTTAGATAAAGTTATAAGTTTGAATTACCAAGATTACTAGATTAATTCACTTAGAAAAAAATTCAAGTATTGGCTTGTATAGATCTATGTATTGATCGCCTGCCTATTCTAGTTTAACATGTATTGATCGCTTGTTTTAATTAACCATGTATTGATAGCATGTGTTAATTGATCATGTATTGATCGCCTGTGTTATTTAAACATGTATATATCGCATGTTGTATTTAAACATGTATAGATCGCCTATACAAAGACATATTGATCGCTTGACCACCTAACATGTGTATTGATCGCCTGTTTTACAATCCATACGTATAGATCGCCTATGCAATTTTTACTTAACCATTTTCACACCCTTTTAAGCATCTAACCACACTCAAATATGACCATATAGCATAATTTTATCATTCTAACAACTTTCAATCACAAAATAACCAGAAAATTCTTGACATAAGTCAAGTTCGAGCCATAATGACTCGAAAAACTCACAACTCTCAAGATTTTCACACAAGCAAGTTATTTAACACACAAATGCACTTAATCACTCATTATAACACTTTTTAAACCCAAACCCATAAACTTTTTCAAGTTTTTACCTGTTTTTAATTATTTTCGACACCAAGAATTGAACAAAACTTAAGAATGAGACATCCTTATTAAAAACTAGTATGGGTACAGAAACTAGACCCCTAAGTGACCAACACCCCTTCTATTAATTTCACTTTTCATCCACTTTTTAAGATGTTACAATTTAGGTCAAAATTAGGGTTTTTCGAGTTGAAATCCACAGTTTGGTTACATATATGGGTATTAGAACAATCAAGTGTGTGTACCTTAGGATCTAAATAAGAATGGAGTGATATCTTGAGGTCTTTCAAATTTTCAATGGAGGTAAAAGGGTTTAAGTGAGTGTGTTTGTGTTCATGTGTACAACAAGGAGCGGGCAAGGGGGTTTTGTTTAAAACCTTTTGGGGTTTTTGATAGAAATGCCCTCTGGGGTTTCATAAGACTTAAATTTTTCATACAAACTATTCCTAGGGCATAATAAGGTTTCCCATATGGAAAAACTAGACCCTAAAGATTAGTTATCATGAATAAGACTTATCATTTTGCATTAATACCCCTTTGAGATTCAACATATAGAAAATAAATCCCAATTGAGTTGACATTTATCAACTCCCCTTTAATTATTCACCCGATACATTAAAAAAAACTTTTCTGATTGACACCTTATTTATTATGAAGAAGATGATTTTGACAGTTTCTTCCCCTCAAATAATGACCCGTTTTCTATTGAAAGAACTGTAGTCGTTATTTGATGGTTCAAAATTTTCTTAGAAAAAAATAATGATTTGATGAATCTGAAAGATGATTATTGTATATTTTGAAAAGAAACACCCAATAAAATAAGATTTCTTTTATTTTGACACATAAGCGCACTGACACGTACACTTATGGATTAAAGGAAGCACGGGTTGTGATGCAATATAATCATAAGCCTTTGAATGAATATAAAGTATTTCATTCCTGAGAAAAATAAATTTCCCGTTGTTTGGACAAGTTGTCTTTTTGACAACATACTTGCCTTTAAGATGATGACCGGGTTGCTATCTGAAATAATAGCAAGCCATTTTGGCATGTTTTGAAAAACATTTGAAACTTTTACTCGAACTTCATTTACAGCCTCGTATCATTTTTAAATGACATTTCTAAGGCCGTAAATGTTATAGATTTTCAGAAGACATGCCAGAGATCCATATTTTTATATTTTTTATAAAATTTTATAAAGGAAAATATTTTTGGATTTTTTTTATGTTTTTATATATACATGATATGAGTTACGACCATCACTCGTCCGTTTCCTCTGCCAGACGTTTCAACGTTTCCGGAGACATGCTTTTCATACCGAGCTTATCGATCAAGAAGTTAAATCTTTCTCGAGGCAAAGGTTTAGTAAAGATGTCAGCCAGTTGGTATTCAGTCCGGACAAAGTATAGCTCCATGATTCCATTCTCCACTTGCTCCTTTATGAAATGGTAGCGAATATCGATGTGCTTTGCTCTAGAGTGTTGAACATTGTTGCAGCATAAAGCAATCGCACTCTTGTTGTCGCAGTACAGAGGGATCTTATTGAATTGAAAGCCATAATCTGTTAGTTGTGAACGCATCCAAAGGATTTGTGAGCAACACCCAGATAAGGCAATATATTCCGCCTCTGTACTCGATATGGCAGTGCTCTTTTGCTTCTTGGACGACCAGCTAACAAGTTTATCACCTAAGAACTGAGCGCTTCCCGACGTACTACGTCTAGTGTCCTGACACCCCGCGTGATCGGCATCTGCATAAGCTGTGAGAGACATATCGGTATCCTTCGAGTACCATAGACCCATGTTAATGGTTCCATTAAGGTATCGAAAGATCCGTTTCACCGCTTGTAAGTGCTTTTCGGTAGGCTTAGCCTGATACCGGGCACATAAGCAGACAACATAGTTAAGGTCAGGTCTACTGGCTGTAAGATACATTAAGGATCCAATCATGCCACGGTAAAGTGTAGCATCAACTGGTTTCCCCTGTAGGTCTTCGTCCAGTTTCTTGGTTTCAATCATGGGTGTATCAACAGAATCAGTAGTATTTAAGCCATATTTTTTAACGATTTCAGAAGCATATTTAGATTGGTTTATGAAGATGCCTCTAGGACTTTGTGAAATTTGTAATCCTAAAAAGAATGACATTTGCCCCATCATCGACATCTTGAACTTAGTGGTCATCTGATTAGCAAACTCATCACACATGGCAGTATTAGTTGATGCAAATATTATATCGTCAACATAAATTTGTACCAGTAATATGTCGTTTCTAGCATGCCGTGTGAAGAGTGTAGGATCAACTGCACCTTTGGAGAATTGTTGAGAGATAAGAAAGCTTGACAGCATATCGTACCATGCACGTGGTGCTTGTTTGAGACCGTACAGAGCCTTTTTGAGCTTGTACACATGCGATGGGTTGTCCTGGTCAACAAATCCTTCTGGTTGTGAAACGTAGACCTCTTCTTTAAGCTCGCCATTTAAGATAGCCGTTTTTATGTCCATTTGGTAGATCGTCATATTCTTATGAGTGGCATTAGCAATGAAGATACGGATGGCCTCTATTCTAGCAACCGGTGCAAATGATTCCTCGAAATCGATACCCTCTTCTTGTGTGAATCCTTGAGCAAGTAGTCAAGCCTTATTCTTTAGTACCCCATCAGATTCATCTGTTTTGACCTTATAAATCCATTTGAGTTTGATCAAGAACACGTTGTCTGGACACGACACCAATTCCTAAACTTCAAGTCTTTTAAATTAATGAATTTCTTCTTGTATTGCATCGATCCATGATGGTTCAGTCATTGCTTGTTTGAAGTTCTTTGGTTCTACTGAAGTTAGAAAGGCATCAAAATAACACCACATGACGTCAGTGTGTAGTTGTTTTCTGGTGAAGACAGAACGAGAAGGATCACCGATCACGTTTGCTATTAGATGATCCTTAGTCCATCTACCAATGTGTTCTAATAGAGTGTGGATTTGTCTCACATTAGATGATGATCCATGAGAAGTCGAGTCTTCATTAGGAGATTCATTAAGAGGATCATCATGAAATGTTGGTGTTTTTGGTGATTCTTCAAAACCTTGAGAAATGATTGGAGAATGTTCTTGTTCTTGTGATGAGGGAATACTTGTTGATGGAGCATCCTGATCAATGGAAGTTGACACAGGAGATTCAGCTAATACTTCAGCTCTTGGAGCGGCAGCTTCTTGAACTGGAGATATAGCAATTGGTGGAGGGTTAAAGTATTCATCGAACATTGGTTGAAACAAACGATCCCAGTCATCTCTTATTGGTGGAATACAAGGTTGTTGAGAAACAGGGTTTGATACGAGTCCTGTACTGGATGTAGCAGGAGTCATATATTGAAGCCCGGGTCCTGAACTGAATTGTTCAGAAGCCATTGCTGTTAGCTCATCGAACGTCACATGAATTGTTTCAGTAATTATCCGGGTCCTTCTGTTGTAGATTCTGAACGCTTTCTTTGCAGGCGCGTAACCAACGAAAATCCCAATGTCTGCTTTTGCATCAAATTTACCCAGATCGTCATGGTCATTGGTAGGATAACACAGTGAACCAAAGACATGAAAGAATGATAAGTCCGGTTTCTTGTCTTGCATAAGCTCGTATGGAGTTTTGTTGTATCGGTGGCGTATCAAAGAACGGTTTTGGGTGTAACAAGCTGTATTGATAGCTTCGGCCCAGAGAAATAATAGAGCTCTAGAAAATATCAGCATAGTTCGAGCAGCTTCTACAAGAGTCCGATTTTGCCTTTCGACAACACCGTTCTGCTGAGGAGTGCGAGCTACAGAAGTTTGATGCGTGATGCCAACATTTTCATACCATTCACGAAGTGTCTGATTGACAAATTCGGTTCCATTGTCTGTTCGAACATTTTGGACAGTGGCTTTCAATTAAACTTGTATTTTTTGATACATTTAATGATGGTTGCAGGTGCTTCATCTTTTGTCTTCAAAAATCTGACCTAGGTAAATCTTGAGTAATCGTCGACTATCACTAAGATATACCTTTTCCCGTTAATACTGGCCACACGTATCGGGCCACACAAATCCATATGCAAAAGATATAGTTTCTCTTGGTTAGTGTCTTAAACTTTGGGTTGATGAGAGGATTTCTTGCTTTTTCCTAATGAACATGCTGAACACAAATGATTTTTCTAAAATTTAAGTCTAGGAATTCCTCTTGCATGATTATCTTTAGCTAGCTTGTTTAAAGTACCGAAGTTGAGATGTGATAATCGATGGTGCTATAACCAGCTCTTAGTCTTTGACGCTTTAGATAGAAGACAGATCGGAGATGATCGAAGCATGTCATCAAGAGAAATTGTGTACAAATTTGTGTCACGGGACCCCGAAAGTAGATCAAGACCTTCTAAATTGCGAATGAAGCAAGTGTTTTTCCAAAATGCAACTTCAAGATCCGCATCACAAAATTGTCCAACCGAAAACAAATTATGTCCTAGCCCCTCAACGTAGTATACCCTTGAGATAACAATATTTCCCAGCTGATAGTCACCATACCCCATAATCCTTGCAATCTGGTCGTTCCCGAATCTAACAGTACCCAGAAATTTACTGACAAAGTTCATGAGCTGAGAGCGATTCCCTGTCATGTGTTTCGAACATCCGGAGTCTAGATACCAGAGTACAATCTGGACAACCTGTCATGACAAGAGAAGAAGACGATGAAATATATATTGAATTGGATCCCCAAGTTTGATTGCGTTCCGAGTGGTTAGCTTTTTTAGATTCTACAATCTTAGCTTTGTTACTCGAACCTAAAGTGTTTAGCTTTTTTAGAACTAACAAGCACACAATAAAGGTAAATAAGATAAAATAGATGATAACCTAACCCTAATAAGCACTAAGGAACTAAACAAGTAAAGAAAATAAGCTGGAAAGCACTTAAAAAGATAAAAACAGATTACTAAAGAAAACAGTTTAAAGAGCTAATGGCTACTTTTAAGCTAATTTTTAAAACCCATAAGCTATCCTTATGGCTTAATGACTTATATGCAGGTCAAGCTTGTCCTATAAGCTTCAAGAATCAGCAAAGAAAAAGCATTTTGAAATACATATAAGCCATGAAAAAGGCAAATGAAAAAGCTAATTACACTATGATTTTGTTTTTTTTCAAAGGTTTTAAAATGACAAAATGGCTTTTGCAACCTTGATTTTAAGCTATTAAATGAAAACTAAAACCCAAAATAAGATAAAACAGATTGAGATTATAAACCAATAAGCTTATACAATGAATTTCATAACCTAAAACTAATTTTAACTAATCTAATTTTAAGATTGAAAAGTGGACCTTTTAAAACTTAAAATGACCTTGACAAATTTTGTACTAAAACAAAAGTGATAAAATAAAATCTAACCAACACTTATCTACTGCATTTTGACACCATAAACAACACAAAACCAAATTTTAAAATCTGTTTTCAAAGTCCTTATCAAATAAGCTATTCTAAAGTGATTTAACACCACAGATTTAGACAACTTATAGACAAAACCATAAAACTCACTTTAAGACTTGAAAAACTTATAAAAACAGATTAACACAATTTAAAAATGCTTGTTTAAGTTGGATTAATGACCTAAACAGTTTTAACACTTATTTTGACCCATTTTCCTTCTTAACCCAAACACCCCTTTAAGTATTGATAATTCATTTTAAAAGTTATTCAAACTGAAATAAGCCAAGAATTTTAAAGACAGATTATAAACTGACAATATTAAGCACTAATAAGCAAATTGCAACAACTAATAAGCACTTAAAATAAGCAAACAGTAAAATAAGCTAAAACTTGAAAAATGAAACTTACAATTCCCTTTGCACAAAACAAGGGTAATAAGCTTCTTTAAAGCTTTGTCTACAAGCTCTAGCTTGTCAAAGACAAGCTAGTAGTGTCTATAAGCCCATCCAATATTGGCTTATCATCCAAAAAGTAGCTGAGGTAATTGAGGGGTGATTTTTGGTGAAGTAAGCTTAAATACTTAACAGTTTGAAAAGCTTAATGAAAACAGATTAAACAAAGTTTGTATGAGCTTATTGAAATGTCTTAAAAACATATTAAGGCTAAATTTCATTAGGATAAAACAAGTTAAAAGGATTGACTTAAAACTGAAATTTTCATTAATATTAAAAAAGTTACAAAGCTTGAATTTAAAATACAAATTAAAGTAAAATAAGCATAATCCTACACTACTCCTAAAATTACACTAAAACTACTTACATTCTGGAGTCCATGTGCTTTTTCAAACATATTTGATCGACTCTCTTCTTCCAAAATCAATGTTTCTTCATCATCAATCACATGCATAGTAACATGAGTATTAGATATAACAACACCATCATACAAGGTTGGTTTTATCCGCTGAGCTTTCTTAAGGTAAAATGGATTTTGATAACCTAGAGCTTGTTTGTATGTATTATCATAAAACACTTATGGCTTAGTTAGCATATGCACTGTCTGAGCAGATTGACCCACTTTACAAATGATTTTATCGAGTTCTTTAATCTTCTTTTCCAAATCAATTTCAGTTTCCATATATTTATTTTCCTTTTCTTTGGATTCATTTTTGAAACAGTAAAGTTCTTAAAACAAAGGATTCCTTTTCTTGATTGTTTAAAAGATTTTGCTTCAATTGATCAATTTGTTCATTGAGATGGCAAGTTTCTCTCTAATCATATCATCCATTTGAGAATCAATCATTTTTTCACGACTACTTAAATCAATATTAAGATGTTGTTCAAAAGTCTTAACCCTTTCTTTATATCTTTCCAGCTCAGCGGTTATTGATTCAATATTTTGTTCCTTATTAGCCTTTTCCCAATTATTCACATGATTAATCATTTGTTCGGACATTTGTTCAATCACAGATAAAATCATTGAATCTTGTTGTGCCTGCAAATTAGTATCTTGAATATTTGCATGTTGTGTTTCTTGCAAATATTGAGAATATGGAATGATATTGCTATCACTAGATATCTCATTATCTGTAAAATCTATAACTGGGGATTGTTCAAAATCTTGTAATGCATGCACACTTTGATTATCCATATATTTTAGATAGGTTTCAGAATTGGGTACCTTTGAGATAACATTAGAACCATAGTTGGAAATGTTGGCCATAAGAACTGCTTGTGCATTCGAGAGACCATCACAATCAGAATCATAAGTATCGAGATCCTCAGTCTGGAAAGCAGCATTGTGAGGAATGACTGTCGGAGCTTGACTTGCTGGAATTCCTGGATCTGTAAGAAATGCGAGTTGCTCCTCATCCAATATTTGTCCAGCTTCCTGAGCTTCTGCTAACATTGCTTTCTCTTTATACCATGCAGCATTCCTTGGTCGCTTAGGCTAAGTGCATTGCCTAGCCATATGTCTTTCACCTTGACAGCTATAGCATTTAACAACTCTTGCCTGCCCAGTTGTAGTATTTCGCTTTGAACTTGTAGCATTGTTCTTATAAGTAGTACCAGAATAATTTTGCCCTTGTCTCTCTGCACTTAGTTGCACGTAACCCTGCATCTGATATAGGCATTGGTTTCTTGGATTAGAGAAAGTTCTGAGCTGATTATTGGTAGTTAGAAACCTTGAAAAAGCTACAGTTGTTAGAAAAGCCATTGCTTTATTGAGACAAGCAATTAAATCATCTCCAGGAGAAAACACAGGAACTGCAAAACCTGAGTCTACAAACGGTGTCTCAGTCATAAGTTGTGTAGGGGCATGAGGTGATTGATAAGCAACTTAAGGAATTACTTGTGGAACAATTGAGGATGAATGATTTAATTGAGTTTGTGACGGATAAATGAAGAAGGAGTATGTTGAATGGGGTTGAATGATTCCATATTGTGATGGTGAAAACTGTTGTGGTGGTGAAAACTATTGTTGAAGTTGAGGGTTGTTGTAGGATGATTGATAAGGGTTGAAGTAAGGTGGTGTTATCTGCTGATTTGCAACGAATGCAAGTGGATCTTGGTGACCTGGTATGTGCTTAATTACACATACCTTTTACCTATAAAAACAAGCCTAAATGACAAAAACGACATAGAAAAATGCGCGAATCTATGTCATGTTTAGTTTTAGTGTTTTATCTATCTTCTTATGTGCAAAGAATCGAATCCTTGAATGACAACCCCACTCCTGATTGCGTGCTCAAGTCTCCTTCCACCTTTCCTATCCCCGTTGAGGACCATGGCTTCTTTCTTTAAGAAGTCTGATACTTCTCTCTCTTATTCGGATAATTCTTTACCCGAATTCGAGACTTTTAGCGATCATACAGAAAAGATGAGTAGTGGTAGTACCACTACTCATGCTGATAACTCTCTTCCCGAGTATGATTCGTTTCTCTTTGAGACTGGGCATGATCAGGGCGAGTTGACTAGCGTTGTTATAGAAGAAATTTGGGAGATCGCCCCATGTTGCCTAATGAGTTCCCACACCATCCCATCCTCTTTATGTATTCGACTTCGCTCCTTCTGATGATTCTCTCGAGCCCGATCTTGTAGTTTCTCTTCCTTCTGGAACTAGAAACAAGATTTTTGATCCAGGAATATTCATTGAAGTCCAATCCAAGAAATTTCTATCACCGAATAAATTTTCTATCTCATTCATCCGTGACCCTCTTTCTCTAGTTTTTGACACTTTGCTCCTATTTTCATCCAAAAATGAGGAAAAAGTTTTCAATCCTGGTAGTCTTTCTCCAATGAGGAAAAAATCTCCTCGTCTCTTATCTCATCGGGGCTTTAATACTTCAAAGATCATTTCTAATTTTTCTGAAAGCCCGATGATGATTTATGGAGAGGACATTCCTATCTTGGATGTTCCGTTTCTCCATTTCTATCCTCCTTGACCAGCTCAAGTATGGGGGATCGAGTCAGGCTCAAGACTCGGTTAACAAAAATAAGCGCTTCGTGGGTGGCAACCCATGCTTATCCTTATATAATTATATAGTAGTAATGAATAAGTGTGTTGTGAGGAGGCTCGCCTCTTCCTTTCTTGTGTTTTGTGGTTTTTGTTGTATGTCCAGGATTGCCCCGGATTTTGAAGCCTCTCGTGCTCATGGTTTTGTCCTTCGTTCACTCGAGCTTCAATCCTTAGCATGATTATGGGAATCCAATATCCAATCTTATCGACTAACGTTTATCTTTATGCACACCTAATAAACGGCTTTAGATTTACGTAGAGACCCTTCTTAAAACATTGAGGACAATGTTCAATTCTAGTATGGGGGGATCTATCGATTTGATTGTGTCTGCAGTCGTTGTTTTCACGTAATCTCGTTTTTACCACCAAAATACCAAAAAAATGAAAAATTTTGAAAATTTTCAAAAATAAAATAAGTGTTTTATCATAATGTTGACTTTCCTGCTGGGTAGAATAAGAATAAATTTTGACTCGATCGAGCGTATTGAGCTCTAGCTTGTCCCTTAACTTTTAGACTAAGCATTCGCGGATCTTTTTTATTAAAGATTTTAAATTTGCGAAGAACGAGAAATGATAGAGTTAATTATGAGTTAGATGCTAAACAAGGATTAGTTGGAAATCTTAAGAGCTCATAAGTGTATATTGCGTCTTTTCGTCCCATATGCATCTACCGTAAATAATAATACGTGCTCTAAAAAGAAATTTTCTCTATATCATGGTAATATAGAGTTATATGTTAAAAAAAGGAATGATGAGTAATAATTATAAACTGTGGGCTGATAAAAGTTTGTTGCATCTTGCCGTCCACCCCCCCCCCCCCCCCCCCCACCCCCCCCCCCCCCCCCGCCCCACCCCCCCCAAGCCTGCGAGCGCTATAATAACTGATCATAAATAACCATCACAACCGATTGTGTGCAACCTTCTAAAGAAAGCCCATAGTGAGAATAATAATCCGAGACTGATAAAAGTTTGTTGCATCTTGCTGGCTCACAACCGATGTTGCAGCCTTTAAAAAGGTCGAGGATTTTTGAAATGATTAAGTGTAATATATGTGATTTAATAAATATAGGGAAAATCTCTTTTTCTTAAATTTAAATATGCTTTTGAACTAAGACTAATTCGTTTTAAGATTGTGGTTTTTCTAAAATGAATTGTTTTATTAACGGGAAGCCTAAGAATTTTTGAAACCGAAGGTCCGTGAGTTCCGATACTATTCTATGTGGGGTGTCAAAAGCCTGGTCACCTAAGCCGATCTCGGCTGGATGTGCCCTGAGAAGACAGTCTGCTACATGAGATCTCGCCTTCAAAAATTATAAATCTGTGAACGTAAAGCAATAGAAATATTGCAATTTTCTTAAAAAGGTTGATCCATGGTTGAAATTCGAAATAAGCACACTAACATAATATATAATAATTGTCGGGAGTGAAAAGTTTACAAGTTGCAAATATGAGTAGTGTTAGCATCTTAACTTATATTTAACGGTGATTTCGTTTTTGAGCTTGGTTTGGGACGAGTGAAAAGTCAGGGACGATGAATTTATCCTTTTTGGGCATTTTAGGATTGAAATGCATCTTATTCCGTGACCCTAAAGTTATGAAAATAATGAAAGTCCAAACATTCTAGTAGTTGCTCGAAAAGAAAAGTATAAAAAAATAAGAAAAAGGAAAACTACAAAAATATGTGTGGTAATAAGTGTAAATATTTAAAAATGGTCAAAATGGGGCTTTTCAAAGCTATTGATTCTTTAATTCCCATCGATGAACACTTAGCTACTTTTTTGAGGTAATTAGTCGAGGGGGATTGAGATTCTTGGTTTCTAAAAGTGTTTACTTATGGCAATTGCGTGAGGAACACGGCAAATAACTTAGTATGGGGGATTTTGGTAGTGCTTAATTACACATACCTTTTACCTATAAAAACGAGCCTAAATGACCAAAATCAGACATAAAATGCTGAATATATGCTTGTTTTGCTTTATATACTGTGCAGGTATTGGATATTCACTAAAAGACAAAAATCAAGTCAAAACGGATAAAACCGAGTACGGGAATGGAAAGAGCGTGAAAAGTCAAGTCAAAAGTCAAAAATCAAAGTCAACAAGTCAAAGTCAACAAAAGTCAAAGTTAAAGACGGAGCCGAAACCAAAGAAATCTTAAATGGGCCAACCCGTACCCATCTAATAGGTCAGGTCAACCATTAAGGTATTTATACCAAGGCTTAATAAGCCTTAAACATTTTTTGGGCCCAAAACCAAATTATAGCCCAAAACTACAAGCCCTAAAGACTTAACACCCATTAACCAAGTCCAAATAATGCATCCTTTTCACCCTTACATCATTAGTCCTCAAGGACTAACAATGCAACAACTTAACAAATTCAGAGCAAACCCCTTAGAACCCCCCCTTGGTTAAAAAAAAAATAAAATCCCAATCAAAATTTCCCTCCAAGATACTGTTTAACTTCCCCATTCAGACCTTTGTTGAGTTTAACGGCTGTTACGAACCTATCCCATTCAGGTGACATATTGTTCACAAACTTGGAGTTCAGTTCAATTTTAGGCATTGTCATTCTGATACTCCTCATGTCGTTGACCAGCTTGTGAAAGCGAACATAGTACTCATTGATGTTTTCACCTGGAAGCATCTTGAACCTCTCAAACTCATTGTACAACTGAGATTCTTTCTCTTCTTTTGTGAGCTCAGAACCTGCAAGAAGCATTTTAACGTTGTCCCAAATTGCTTTTGCTTCAATGTTGTGATTGATAAGCTTGTAGATATCTTTGGGTAATCCTTGAAGCACAATATTGGTGGCACGGACATCTGCATCGTATCATTTTTCTCCATGTCACTGAGATCCTCATATGTACAAGGCCGTTCTGGTCTAAGAAGGACACCTCCCTCAGGGGTAGTTCCGAGTGTATCCCTTATGGTTCCAAGCTCAAATGGTCCTTGATCAATCGACTGAAGAATTTGCAATCCATTTTCCTTTCCCCTACAGTACAATCAGATTCGTTATGACCATGATTCATAATCAGTCCTATCGAGCATAGGAGGGCGGGTGTCGAAACCGGCCACTTGAATATCATCAGAATTACTAGACATGATTGATTGTTTGTGTTATGATAAACTTTGGATCGATACAATGATTAGTGATTGTATGTTAAAAGTGGTGATTGATTGTTAGATTAGGTGATATGTTGTTTAAGTATGGTTTGGTTTGGTTGAAATGAGTTTACGTAAAGAAGATAATAAGACTTAGGCAAAACGCAGTGAAGAATCTTAGACAAAACGCAGTGAAGAAGCTTAGCAAAACGCAGTGAAGAAGCTTAGAGAAAACGCAGTGAAGAAGAAAATTTTGCTAGAGTTTCTTTCTACCAAAACGCAGTGATGGTCTTCAAAAGTAGACAAAACGCAGGAAGTCTTGAGGCAAAACGCATGAGAGACTTGAGACAAAATGCAAGATGTCTTGAAGCAAAACGCAGTCTAGGCTTTAGACAAAACGCAACCAAATATTAAAATGGGTAGAGTTTCTCCTAGGCAAAACGCAAGAAGGTCTTCAATTAAGCAAAACGCAGAAGCAAAAAGCAGCACCAAATCGCAGAACCAAAACGCATAAGCAAATAGCAAGAGCAAAACGCAACACCTAATATGACAAAATGCAGTACTGTTGTACATTACCTAAACGACAAAGCGCAATGTACTTTTTCTGACAAAACACAACCAAGAATATGCCAGTGAGGCAAAACGCAGTCAAGAAAAATATGAACTTTTTCACCTAAAATACCTAAAAAATACCTTTTTGAATGTTTTTGCTTGGTTTCTTTTGCACAACTTGATCCTAGAAGGTTATAACAACAATAAAAATACTAAACTTTAACACCATAAACGTGAGAATCAAAGAGTGTCAAGAAAAAGACCATAAACCTTTAAAAACCAAACTTTTGATCTAAATTAACCTAGAAAACGCACACACAATCTATCTAATCATCCCATGGGCTCTGATACCTATTATTGTATATTGGATATCATAACACAAGGTATGGATTAAGGGTTGGCCGATTTCTAGAGAGAGAAAAATGGGAGTTCTAGTGAGAGAAAATCACTTAGTGTATGCTTGTGATAAAATGAATAACCAACCCCTTCTCATGGCTGGAAAAGGGTATTTATACAAGTGTTTTGGTGCCCCTAAGTAGGCCATGGAGTGGGCTAACAAGTGGATAAAGACCCTGCCTAACACCATAAGTCGTACGGTAACTAAATGATTAATTCTAAGACTACGAGCTAACCTATGCTAGATATAACATAGGGTGACCGAGTCTTTTACATGGATTTTCATAATCCTAACAGAACCATAGTTGGAAATGTTGGCCATAAGAACCGCTTGTGCATTTGAGAGATCATCACAATTAGAATCATAAGTATCGAGATCCTCAGTCTAGAAAGCAATATTGTGAGGAATGACTATCTGAGCTTGACTTGCTGGAATTCCTGGATCTGCAAGAAATGAGAGTTACTCCTCATCCAATATTTGTCCAGCTTCCTGAGCTTCTGCTAACATTGCTTTCTCCTTATACCATGCATCATTCCTTGGTCGCTTAGGCTGAGTGCATTGCCTAGCCATATGTCCTTCACCTTGGCAGTTGTAGCATTTAACAACTCTTGCCTGCCCAGTTGTAGTATTTACCCTTGAACTTGTAGCATTGTTCTTATAAGTAATACCAAAATAATTTTGCCCTTGTCTCCCCTGAACTTATTGTACTGTAACCCTGTCATCTTGAATAGTGGCTTGGTTTCTTAGATTAGAGGAATTTCTGAGCTGATTATTGGTAGTTAGAAACCTTAAAGAAGCTATAGTCGTTAGAAAAGCCATTGCTTTATTGAGACAAGCAATTGGATCATGTCCAAGAGAAAACACAGGAACTGCAAAACCTGAGACTACAAACGGTGTCTCAGTCATAAGCTGTGTAGGGGCTTGAGGTGATTGATAAGCAACTTGAGAAATTACTTGTGGAACAGTTGAGGTTTG
Organism: Tanacetum coccineum; assembly: GCA_026074375.1. Classification (NCBI taxonomy): domain Eukaryota; kingdom Viridiplantae; phylum Streptophyta; class Magnoliopsida; order Asterales; family Asteraceae; genus Tanacetum; species Tanacetum coccineum. The sequence continues at coordinate 21,979 of BQNB010015229.1, read as the reverse complement.
ATGATTCATTTGAGACTGAAATGTATGTGATGATTGAATGGATGAATGATTTAATTGAGTTTGTGATGGATAATAAGATGAGTATTGTTGATTGGGTTGAATTGATCCATATTGTGATGGTGAAAACTATTGTGATGGTGAAAACTATTGTTGAAGTTGAGGATTGTTGTAGGATGATTGATAAGGGTTGAAGTGAGGTGGTGTCATCTGCTGATTTGCAATGAATGCAAGTGGATCTTGGTGACGTTCACGCATAATATGTACTTCATTTGCATGGAGTTCATGTTGTTCAAGATATGCTTGAAGTTTATCAAAGTTGGAGGTATGGAAATCTTTAACTAGCTTGACATCAGTCACAAACTTACTCCATTTAGGTGGAAGACTGTTTAAGAACTTTGTATTAACTTGAAATTGCTCCATGTTCATCTTGTAGATGTTCATATCTTTAATCTGCTGAGTAAATCGCAAGTAATACGTATGAAGTGATTCCCCCTTGATGTGAGTAAACTTATCAAATGCATCATACAACTTACATTCTCTTTCCTGCTTTGTTAAAGATGTACCTTGCATTAGTAAATGAACTCTCTCCCATAAATCTTTAGCAACTCTGTGAGGATTTACAAGTGAATAGATATCAGTAGGAAGACCTTGAAGAATGATATTGGTAGCCTTCATATCACAATCAGCTTGAATTTTCTCAGCAGCAGATAATTCAGCATATTTCTTTGTTCTAATCACACCGTTCTCTTCAACTGTAGGCCAAATGAGAGGACCATGTTCAACTGATTCAAGTATCATTCTTCCATGTTATCTATTTTGCATGTATAATTACATTCGACTTTTCCAAGAATCATACAGGTCTTTGTCTAACATGGGTGGACGATTGTCAGCACCGGAGAGTATCATGTACTCAGCAAGAGTATTATTTTGTCCAAGTGAAATCATTGGATCCATTTTTAATGTAATAAGATTAAAATGATCGAACAGTGATTGGAGGTTGTTGTGTTAAAGTGAGTTTTGATTAATGAATTTTGAGTCTTTTAAAATACACGGGATTTTAAAATTCTTGATAAAACCGGGAAATCCAATCTTAACGAGATTTTACAAATCAAAGAACAACCGTATAATTCACTTAACAAACCTGTATAGTTTTCCTTAGAAAAGCGTATAAATCACCCAAGAAAAATGTATAAATCACCTTCTCAAAAGGAATGTATAAATCGCCTATTAAAAAATGAGGTATAAATCGCCTGAACAAAGAGAGGTATAAGTCGCCTTTATTAAATGATGTTATAAATCGCCCTTGTAAATCACACATGTATAAATCGCCTGTGTAAATTGGTGATGTATAAATCGCCTGTTGAAATTGAGGTATAGATCGCCTACACAAACTAATGTATAGATCGCCTACAAAAATTAATGTATAGATCGCCTGAAGAAAATACGTATAGATCGCCTGAACAAACGTATAAATCGCCCAATACACTACGAAACTCAAAAATCAAAAATCTTAAAAAGACACACTTTTTGACGTTTTTACCCGATTTTTCTTGTACTTCTAGTCTATATTAAGATAACTAAGTAAGAAAGTTATGATCTTTATGGTTTTAAAACCCTCAAAAAGTGAAAACTTTTTGAAAGATTTCGAACCAAACTACGCCTAGAACGAGTAGAAGAAACGCACACATAACCTACACAAACACCCCTTGGCTCTTGATACCAATTTTAGAATAATCTTACACAAGTATGGAATGAATCACTTGGAATTATAGATAGAGAGAAAGAGGTGGTTGGATGAACACTTAGAGAGAGAAAGGAAACATGTAATATTAGCTTAAGAAATGTGACAAATGAACAACCAACACCCTCTCTATGTGTGGAGAGGGTTAATATACTTACATAGTTTGGCCGGGCAGGGCTTTCTATGGGCTTTCCTTGGACTTTCTATAAGCCGGCCCGGTTAGATTACTTAGATATTACATTGAATTGACTAACTATTACTAAGGCTCGTGAGATCGATAATGATCGTCACTTCACTAAAAATTGAATTCCTTATAATCTCCCCCTAAGGGACGATCGTTAAGATCTCATAAATGATCAACACTTTCTGTGTTCCTAACAAGTGTCGATCGCCTATTTGTTGGGATGAGGTTGGAGACGCTCAGCTCACTGGTCCGGAAATTGTTCATGAAACAACTAAGAAGATCATTCAGATCAAGAAGCGTATTCAAGTTGCATGAGATAGACAGAAGAGCTACGCCGATAGGATTCGTAAGCCATTGGAATTTTAGATTAGAGATAAGGTCATGTTGAAAGTGTCTCCATGGAAAGGGGTGATACGTTTCGGAAAACGGGGGAAGCTGAACCCTCGCTATATTAGACCTTTCAAGATTCTTGCTAAAGTGGGAACGCTTGCTTATTGACTTGAACTCCCAGAGTAATTAATCCGAGTTCGTAGCACTTTTCATGTTTCCAATTTGAAGAAGTGTTTCGTAGACAAACTACTAGCTATTCTATTGGATGAGATCCAGATTGATAACAAGCTTAATTTCATTGAGGAACCAGTTAAAATTATGGATCGAGAAGTTAAACGACTAAAGTAAAGCCACATTCCAATCGTGAAGGTCCGTTGGAATTCGAGACGAGGGCCCGAGTTTTCTTGGGAGCTCGAGGACCAAATGAAGAAAAAGTACCCTTATCATTTCGTTAACTCTATGTCCACGTCTTAAGCTTTGAGGACAAAGCTTCTTTAACGGGGGAAGAATGCACACTCCGAAAATTTCAGGTCAATATTTTAAATTTTTCGACAATTATTTTTGACTTTTATCTGTTACGTTTGAATCCGGTAGTTTACTAAGAAGTTAACCCGCGTAAATCTAAAAAACGTCATCGGACGCGATTTAACTTCAGATTTTGATTAGTTTAGATATTATATGAGTTATTTTATCTTTCTAAGTATTTCATAGTTTACAATCACTCCCGGTATTTATTTTTTACGCTTTAATGTTTAAATTGCATTTTTCGCGTTTTTGACCTAACAGAACCCCGAAAACTCAAAATCTTTTCGTGTAAACTTTAGTTATCGTCCATCTCATGTTCTTAAGTCAAAAATTTCGTTCACCCTCCCCTCTTGTTATACATTGGATGCCTAAACCAAACAAATGCACCATAAGCCTTAAAATTAAATCAAAGGTATCTTTCCTTGTCTTATTATGCATGTGTGCATGTAAGTAGTGAAAATGACACATGAGAAGGTCCTTCTCATGCAAACATCCTCAATTTAGACCAAGAAAAATAATACTTACACACTTTGACCTCATTTGACCAAAATTCAAAATCAAGACCAAGTATATTGAACCAAGACTAAAAAAATAAACCACATGGTCCTTGTGGCTTAGTTTTGACCGGACAAAAGTGTACACACACCTTTGGTGTGTGTTGGTCACTATATACTTAAAATCAAGAAACCCTAGACTCTCACTTCCAAAGTCACCAACAAAAAAAATTTCTCTCCCTTTTCCACCTTTGAAGTCCACGGCCAACAAACACCCTCTTTAGGGTTTTTATATCTTTTATTTCTTGTAAAATCCAAGCATACTAGGTTCATTTCTAAGAATATCTAAGGTGTTTTGAAGTATTGGTTCTTTGATTTAAAAGTTTTTCTTCAAGAACTAAGTTAGGGTTTCAAGATTTGTTGTTGGGTTGTATAGATCTATTATTTTGAGGTATAGATCTTGTGATTTCTCTACTTGTTCTTCATTATTGTAAGTGTCTTGAATCTTTTCTTATGGTTTGCTTATGTTCTTTCATATATGTTCAAGATTCATACATTCACATGTTGTGTTTGAATTTTTAAAGGATTATAAAACAAGATTTTATAAATAATGATGTTGATTTGTTTCACTTATTTAATAATATGTTCTTGGTTAGATGAGAGTTGGATGAGTGTTGCAACAATAGAAATGAAGGAATTAGGTTAGTTTTAGGTGTGGTTTTGGTATGGATTAGTTGTGAATGGAGACTAGACTAGATTAGGCACTATTGTGAAGTTTAGGTGGATTTTGGTTGCGTTTTTGACAAAAAGTGCTTGCTGATCCAAAATGGTTTTGAGGTTTTGAGCGACTTAGGAATGTTTTCATTAAGCATAAAAGTAGTTTTTGGAGAGCTCGTTTCGAGTAGATAGATTTTCATATATCATACACTAAAATCGGACTTAAAACGACCAAGTTATAGCCAAATGAAACTTGAAACATATTTTCGACAAAACCGAATGAATAGTTGCTGATGTGAATAGTAAAATGGGTTTTCAGACACTTTCGGATATTTTTGGACTTTCTAAACACTAGCGAAACATATAGTAACACATATATATTGATTAGTATCATTTAAAGACGTTGTTAACATATTTAAGGAAAAGCATTAAGGTTACTAAAAATAGTAAGTTTGGTAAAACTTAACGAAACGGACATAGAAGTTAAGCGATTAAGGCTAGTTATTGCATTTTGAAAATATGGAAACTTAATAAATATAGGGGACGGTATTAACATCTTGAAACAAAAAACTTTCCTAAAAAAGAAACTTACTAAAAATAGTAATTTTTGGTAAAACGCCAAAACTTAACGAAAAAATATATGATTTTATTTTGTCATGATTTGATAATCAAACCAAAGTAAAAACACACATGGATGCATTTTGGTGATGAACATATTGTGAAATTCTTGGCATACTTTCCGCGTTTCTAAGACGCGTTATTATTCTAGGTCGTGGCTAGATTTCTATATCATCTTTTACTTGCGTGATTATCATTTCCTCATCTTGCTAAGGTGAGTTTATAGCCCCACGTTTTACTACTTTCACTTTACTATTTTGGGATGAGAAACATTGCTTGTTTTTAAATTATGGACACAGTTACTTTACGTTTCCTTTTTTCCTCATTACGTGTTGCCTAAATAGCGAATAGACCACTAATGCCCGAACTATCATGAACCGTCAATTGCTTAACCAATTGCACTGGTTAAGTAAGCGCGAATGTTGTAAATAGATCTATTGGGAGTAATTATCCCTATCCGGGTAAGTAGCGCTTACTAGATTCGGAGGTCCCGAACAAACGGATATATACCATGTCGGATTGTCAATAGGTGATCTTGGTCAGATACCTTTAGGGCGAGTAATTCTATTTGGCATATAAAATGCTTCCTTTTAAATTGAGCTTCGGTGTCATGAGCTTAGCGCAAACGTAAATTTCTTTTTATGTGAAGTTGTGTCTGTTATAACTGTCACGTGCGTACTGTGAACTTGTGGTCCAACTTTTAATACTAAATTCAAACCTATGAATTCACCAACTTTATGTTGACGTTTTAGCATGTTTTTCTCAGGTGCTTAGCTATGGATGTCTTTGCTTGCTTTATGGTGTTGCCATGCCTTGGGCCGATTTTCAAGACTTATTAATATCTATGTTAACATCGTTGTCAAACTTTAAAACCTTTTATTCGCTTCCACATATTATCTTTGAACTTATGTAAAACTTTATCTATTTTAAATTAATGCAACGATGTTGGATTTTCAAACGTACCCTTAGAGGTCGTTCTTTGTATCTTGTGTGATGTATATTATGACGTCACGCCCCCGGACATGTGTTTCCATCCAGGCCCCGTTTGGGGGTGTGACCAGCTCAACTGGCCTATAAATATTAGACTATTCCCCACTGTTTTTCTTACCTTTTGCACACACTTTCTTTCTGTTCTAAATCAGTTTATACACTCCTTTCTTTCCTTTGATCATTTAATCATAAAGCTTTGTTTTCAAGTGATCCAAGCTTAATTCCTCAAGTGCAAGAGAAGAATACTTCTTATCATCAAGTCAAGAAGTGTTATAATATAGTTGGTATAGTTGTGTAGTTGTGTTATATCTTGTAAATCATTTGTGTAAATTGTGAAGGTATGTATCGTAGTTGTGTACAATAAGTAGATTGTTGTGATCATTGTAAGTATAGTTAGATCGGGGTGATCTTAGTAAGTAGTGATAGATTGGTGTGATCGTAGTAGTGTCTTGGTGTAGTGAAGTTGTAAAGCAAAGTGAAGTTGTGAAGTAGAGAGAAGTTGTGAAGTGAAGCCAAGTTGTGAATTGTCGTAGAGTGGTATGTTTAGTTGTGATAGATTGGTTCTAGCTAGGATTAAAACTCGACATTTCGCTTAGTGTCGGAAATTGGTAGAAGCTAAGTTGTGTACTGTTTTCTCCGCCTAAAAGGAGTTTGTTGACATAGTGAATATAACTCTCGAGTTTGGTGCTCGAGAAGTAGAGTAGGGCGAAGAGGTGCTTTGTTACCGAACCACTATAAATCCTTGTGTTGTGGTTTGATCTTTCTAACTCTTATATCTTGTCTTTCATATTTACTTGTCATTTACTTACATATTTGTATTGTTCATATTGTGCACATATTGAGATCACACCAAGTCGAATCTAAATTTTTATAAACAAACATAACATTAATTTAAAAAGCGGTAAACTATTCAACCCCCTTCTAATTTTCCACAATTGGTATCAGAGCCACGTCAAACAAGATTTTTAAAATAAACTATATTTTAAAACTTGAATCGATCTATGGAATCGGAAAAATATTTAGAAGGGCAATCTATGCAAAGACCACCACTATTTGAAAGTGATGGATTTATTTATTGGAAAAATAGATTCGAAACTTATGTGAAATTAAAAGATCTAGATCTTTGGCATGTTATTACCTATGGTGATTTCCTCCTATTCAATATAATCCCGAAACTAAAAAGGATGAAACTGTATCTTTTGATAAACAAAATGATGATCTTGAAAAGAAACTTGCTAAAAATAATAAAGCTAAAATGGTGATTTATAATGCTTAACCACGTAAAGAATACGAAAGAATTTTCGTGTGTAAAACCGGAAAAGAAATTTGGAATACTTTATTAATCACTCACCAAGGTAATAGTCAAGTCAAAGATAATAAAATAGATCTTCTTGTTCAACAATATGAACAATTTACGATTCCGGAAGAGGAATCAATAGATAATGCTTTTGCTAGATTTAACACTTTTATTACTAGTCTAAAAGCACTTGATGAAGGTTTTTCTAGCAAGAATTATGTTAAGAAATTTCTTAGGGCATTTCATCCTAAATGGCGCGCAAAGGTTACGACTATTGAAGAATTAAAGGATTTAACATCTCTATCGCTTGATGAACTTATTGGAAACTTGAAAGTTTATGAAGTAATAATTAAGAATGATTCCGAAATGGTCAAATGCAAAAGAGAACAAAATAGATCTCTTACCTTGAAAGCCAAAAAGGAATCAAGTGATGAAGATAGTTTGACTTTCGATAGTGAAGACGAAGAATACGCCATGGCCATAAGAGACTTCAAGAAGTTTTTCAAAAGACGAGACAAATTTGTAAGACAACCAAATGATGAAAGAAAAGCATCTCAAAGAAATAAAGACGACAAAAATGGCAAAGGCGAAAGAAAATATTTTAAATGTGGGGATTCAAATAACCTCATTGGAGAGTGTCCAAAACTATCAAGAAGCTACAATCAAAGAGCCTTTGTTGGAGGATCATGGAGTGATAGCGATGAAGATGAAGAAGAAAAGACTAAAGACAAAAAATGTCTTATGGCTAAAGATTCTAATGAGGTACTTTCCGAAACCGAATTATTTTGTGATGACCAATCAACGTTAGATGAAAAAGTCTTAGATAATGAATATAATCGACTATGAAAAATAGGTCTAAAAGTCATGGCTAAAAATAAATCACTAAAACAAATTAAAAATAAATTAGAAAATGAAGTACTAAAACTAAAAAATAAACTATCTAAAATAGAAAAAGGTAAAGAGGTCAATGAAGAATGTAAAACATGTCAAGACCTTAGATTTGAAAATGAAAAACTTAAGGAAGAAATTTCTAAGCTTAATCAATTTAATAATAGTAGTAAATCGCTTAAGAAAATGTTAAATCTTCAAAAACCTTCCGGTGATAAATCCGGCCTAGGATTTAATTTTACCAAAGGATCAACTAGTGAGTCTAAACAAGTGAATTTTGTTAAATCACAAGAGGTTGAGTCTAAAGAAAAAGTAGTAGAATCAAACTCAAGCCCAAGACCAAAATTTATGCTTATAAACAATACTAAAATACCCATTGCAAGCGAAGACGAAGTAAAACGTTTTTATAAACCTTCTTTAAAACCCGGAGTTGGCTTTACTAAGCCTAAAACAAGATCTAAGACTCCTCCTCCAAAAAGAACTAATAACTCTCACCCTCGGTCTAAAACACCACAACCTAGGAGAGATCAAGTTAGACAAAATTACCCCAATAATAATCATTCAATGTGGAATTATTCACAACAACCAAACTTCTCTCCGTGGGGAATATGTCCACCTTATATGTATCCGAATCAAATGCAACATATGCAAAATATGTTCGGGACTAACAAAATATAATCAAAACACTTTTATATTGAACTTTGAATCTGCCTAAGTTACAGATTACAAACTGATTTGCTATTCAATCTCTATGATCTTCTGTAGAACTATATCTACTAACTATGCTTAGGGATCCTTTTATAGACTAAGGAAACCCTAATGGGCTTTACAAAACGCGTATAAAGATAATGCATATCTTTTCCTAAGATATCTCATGCATATCTTTAAATCTAACTATTTTTCTGCTAGGCCAGACTTAAAATATTAATAAATAGTATTAACTATTTCCATTTACTGCCAGTACTAATCTGATGATAAATCTTTCTAACAGTATTAAATATTGACACTAGCAGAACTATTACAATCTACAAAATTTATATTCAGTTATACAAAATTCCTAACAATCCTCCCCTAAACTTGAACTTCACTTGTTAACTTCAAGTTTCTTTAGTTGTCTTTAGTTTGGGCTTTTAAGAATTGTATCCAAGCATGTATTCAAGTCCTTAGCTTCCCTTGAATGATGATCTATTTGATGTTCTTTGAAAAATCAGATCATACTTTGTCTTTTAGTCTTTGTCTTCTCTTCACATCTACACAGCAACATCCAACTAAGTTGGCTTTAGTAGTTTTTGGGCAAACTAACCAGCCATCAACAGATTTGATATGTCTTTAACCTGAGCCGTTTGCTATGGATAGTGAATGCTTCTTTGTTTAGTACAAGGTGCATTGTTAACTCTTTATAGTTTTTAGCAAACTATTAGCTATCAATGGATTTGAATTCTCTTTACCAGTAGCCGTTTGCTCTGGAGTAGCCAATGCTTTAGTGCAATACTATGGTGCATTGATTACCATACAATTTTTGGTAAAATGTCAACCATTAACGGATTTGAGAAGTCTTTACCAAAGTCGTTTGCTATGGACTAGCCAGTCCTTATGCCTATTAAGCATGGTAAACTGATAACCATTTGTTGTGTGGTGGTTAGCCAACACCCAAACCCTTCTCACTTCCATAATAGTCTATAATTTCCAAAAACATACCCATTGCTACTGATAACTTTATCACTTTCTAATCCCAGCTTTCTTCTCAATCATCTTCAAGAGTTTATAGCAAACTTCATTCATCTTTCCATCCAGAAGCTTCATTTTCAGCATCACTTGGCAAGCATCTTTTGACAATGGATATTTCCTATCTGCTAACATATATATAGTGTATGCCTTAAAGTTAAACAATGTACTTCACATTTATCATAATACCTCCAACTAACCATCTTTTGTTGAAGTGGTAAGCTCCAAATAGCATCTTTAATGGGAGGTGGATCAAACATAGTCCTAAGATCACTCCAAAGCACTCTGTCATAAGCATCCTCAGGCCTGTTTTTTCCATACTTCTGCATTACCAACCTGTACAACTCTATAAGATCCTCTCTTGTGAAGTCTTTAATCATAGCTCCAAAGCTCATGTAGACTGTATTAGCTCTATTTGCTCTTATTATCTGATAAACACTTCTTTGACCTTGCTGAATATCTTCCAATTTACCACACTATCAGATTTTGTAGTCAAAGGAGTAGGATTCATTGCTTCTACTGATTCCTCTTTATTAGTTTCTGAATCTTCTTGTGCACTCTTGTCAACATTTATACCTTTTCTAGCCTTTTGCTTCTTTCTTTTTCCTGTTCTTTTAACTGGCTCTTCTTCCTTTACTTCAGCAACTTTTTCTCCTATAGCTGGAACATCTTTATCATCAATCCTTTGTTTCTTTGAAGTCTTTGTCTAAATCTCCTCTTCATATCTTTTCAATTTTGCCTTTGTAGCTTCAAGATTTATGGGAACAAAAGTATCAATCTGCTGAACTAACTTATCAAACTCTTCTTTAATTTCTTCAAACTTCAACTTCTTTAACTGTAAAAGCTTCCAAGTTCCTTGATTCTTAAGATAGTTTGACATATAGATCCTTAACTGTGACTGAGTCATAGGTTTGTTTCTCTTTGCCTTAGCTCTTTCCTCTGCAAAGTGTTTCTTTCTTTGATTCACCATATCTACCATTCTTTTAGCAAAATCTTGTTCAGGCAAATCTTGTCCTAACACATCTTTTGACAACTCTGCATTTGCTTCTAGCTTGGCTCTAATAGTATCCCAGTCTTCTTCAGTATAAAACTAAGCTTCAAATTAAACTTGAGCTTTTCTTTTCTTTTGTTGTTCTGATAAAGCTTCCTTTTCTACCATTCTTTTGGCTATCATTTTATCTAAATGAATCTGCTTTGCAACTTCTTCATCCAGTTGAGCTTGCAACTTTATAGCTTCTTCCAAACTAGCTTGCTCTTGTCTCATTTGTTCCTTAGTTTTGTGAGTAGCCTGGATATCCTCTTCAACTATTTGAGCCTTTCCTTCCTTTTGACCCCTTTTACCAACAGTACCAGAATCAATTTTAGTACTACCAGTACTAACTTCTTCAATACTAGTATTAATCTATTCTCTGCCAGTATTAACCTCTTCATCAACATCCAATCTAATATCAATCTTTTTAGCCATAGACCTTGCTCTCCTCATGTATCTCTTGTCCTTATCAGTTGATTTTTCCTTGCTAACACCCTGAGAAGAAACCTTTGATAATGTTTTAGCTACCTCCAAGATTGTAGGACTGATTTCTTCTTCTTGAGCCTCCCCTGAAGCTTTTGTAGGAGTAACAAAATTTGTTGACCTCTCTTTCACATATTCTCTAACCAAAGAAGCTAGAGGATCATCATTAATATCCTGAATTTTCCTCCCTTAATCCTTTGATTCTTCACCCTCTGATTCAGATATGAGTACTTTCTTGGATTTCCTCTTCAAAGCTTTTTCTAGAGATTTCACCTTCTTTACCAATTTGAGCACAGCGTTCCCTAATGTCTGCTTGGTTTCCTTCAACTCTTTCTCCAAACTATTAATCCTGGTCACCAAGGTAAGTACAAGCACCATCAATTCTTTAAGTTGCATACTATCTTCAGCACTTCCTGATGTATTACCTTCAGGAAGAGGTGCTTCATAGTACCTAGGTGGTGAAAAATGAGGTGGTGATTGAGGTGGTGAATGATGTGGGGAATGAGGTGGTGAATGATGTAGTGGTGATGGATGAGGTGGTGAATGATGTGGGGAATGAGGTGGTTGGGAAGTGGATGGTATTGGATCAATAGGTGTGTGATGGGGTTCAGCTGGTTGTGTTGAGCCTTCACCTTGATCCATAGCTGCCCCTGCCAACATAGCAGGCAGCAATGGTACAATATCCCCTGCATAACCCCTTTTCATGTTTGCAAAAAGCTTTTTGGTCAAAGTTGGGGCTAAATACCTTCCTTTATTTTCAGTTGTAATATCTATAAAAGTTAAATATATTTTAATATAAAAAAAATAAAAATTAATATAATAATAAAATAAAATAATAAATAAATATTATTAAAAAATAAAATTTTGTGGGCAAATATTTTATATTAAACATATAAAACATAAAATTTACAATATTAATTATATTACAATCAATCTTCTATAATTATTATTATTAAACAATATATTTAATTAACTATATATTAATAAATTCAAAATAATGACAAAAGTTATATATATAAATAAATTTTAAATTAAGAAAAAAATAAATTAATATACCTAGTAAACATTTACATCATCTAGGTATTAATCAATTAATAATTATAATAATAATTAAATTAAAATTATTATATCCACAAATATAAACAATAATAAAATAATACCTAAAAATCACAATAATATAAACTATTAATACTACAAATAATAACACAAGTTTATATATATTATTATTTCTAAATTTTATAAAAATCATTAATAAATAAATTAAAAATTTTATATATAATAATAATATAAAATAATAATAATAAATCATTATATAAAATTCTATTTACATGTATATATTACAAAAATCTATAAATATTTACTAACAAATTACACTATAGATTTTTATAAATTTATTATATTAAAATTTTTATAATTAAATAAAAAAAATAATTAATAAAATATAATTTAATAAATTAAATTAATATAGAAAAAAATTAAAATTTAATTAATAATAAAAATATAAAAATAAATTTAAAAATATAATAAAAATCTTAATTATTAAAAAATAGTAAAAATAATTTTTCGATCCGGCATTTAATTTTAATATTATTTAATAAATATTTTAAAAATATTTAAAATACTAATAACTTAAAAAAAAAATTACAAAAAAAAAAAGTTTATATTTAAAATAAATAATATAAAATTTTAAGTTAAAAATAAAATAAAAATAAGTAAAATAAAAAACAATCTATTAATTAAAATATTAATCTATATTAATAAATTTAAATAAATTATTTATTTAATAAAAAAACACATACATAAAAATAATAAAATTAAAAATAAAATCTATATATATAATTTAAAATTAATAAAATATTATATATTTTAAATAATAAAAATGATAATAATATTTTAATTTAAATTAATTAAAAAAATAATTATAAAAATTTTATACAAATAAAATTAAATAATAATAATATTTAAAATATTTTTTTAATACTAATAAATAATAATAGAAAAAAATATTACATAAAAATCATTATAAGTGTAAAATTTAAAACATACAATATACAATATAGAGAATATTTAATACAAATTAAAAAAGAAAATTAATTTAAATATAAATTTATACAATAAAAATAAAAAAAAAAAACATAATAAAAATAATATTAGATTTATGAAAAAAACATATATATAATTTTTATTTATAAAATACAATTACAATAAAAATAAATTTAATCTCGCACTACCCTAACCCCTACACCCTGGGGGTAAAATAAAAATTGATAAATATATAATTAAAAAAAAGTAAAATTAAAATATTTATAAATTAATATAATTATAATAAATAAAAAAATAAAAATAATCTTATTAAATAAAAAAAAAAATATTAAAAATAATTAATAAAATAAAATATATAAAATAATTTTATAAAAATATATCAAATAAAATTTTCAAAAAATATTTATTTATAAAGAAAATTATAAAAATAAAAATTAATATAAGGAAAAAAATTATAAAAAAAAAAAATACTTTAAAGAATAAAAAAAAATATTAAATATTATTAAATTATATAATTATATTAATTTTTATAATAAATAATAAAAAAATATATAAATATCATAATAGTTAAAGGAAATATAATACAATATTTTTAACACACAATAAAATTGTATAAATTTAAACAATTATAATCTCTATATTATAAACCTATAAATTTAATACACATGGGATTGTAAGGGTACTAGGTTTTTATAGTACTCATATAATACTAATAATTATTTAAAAAATCTTAATATTTATATATTTCTATACAACTATTTTAATTTAATATAATATATATATAATAATATAATATAAAAAATTTTTTAAAATAAGTAATTATTTTATTTATTAATTAAAAAAATAAATAAAAAAATAAAAAAATAAATAAATATTACAACTGAATTATAATTTTAATAATATATATATTTTTAAAAATATATAAAATATAAAAAGAAAAAATATAAATAAAACAAAAATAATAACAATATTATAAAAAAAACAATTAAAAAAATTATAATTTATTAAAAAAATAAAATATACAATAAAAAAAATAAATTTCTTTAATACTTAAAAAATAAATAATATCACTTAATATCATAATACGATAAAATAAAATATAAAAATTAAAAATAATATATAAATATTTTAATTAAATTATTATTAATTATAATAAAATATTAAAATTATTATATAAAATAATTATTTATATAAATTAAAAATATAAAGAATAAAATATTAAAATAAATAAATTATATTATAATTAATTATATAATTACATAAATAACAAATAACAATAAATAATAATATAATAAAATACATAATAATATTTATAATATAAAAAATATTTAATTTTTATAATAAAAATATAATATTAATATTTATATAAAATATAATATATAAATAAAATTAAAAAATTACAAATTAGATATAATAAATTGTATTAAATAAAATTTAAATATACAAATTAATTAATAATTAAAATTTATTTTATAATAAAAATATTTTTTTAAATTAATTAATTTATAATAAAATTATTTATATAAAATATTAAATATATAATATAATTATATTTAAATATAATAAATTGGTAATGGGAAGTCACCGCATACCCTCCCTATCCATATAAAACACAATATTATTTTTTATTTAGAAATTATAAAAAGAATGAAATTAAAAATAAACTGATAACATAATAATATGATAATAAAAAAAATTAAATAAATTACAACATTAATATTTTAAAAAATTTTTAAAATAATAAAAAAATAATTATAAAGGAATCAAAAATATTACAAAGTATAAAACGATAAAATCTATTTTAATGGTTATATATATTATAACTAATTATAAAAATATTAATATTAAACTATTAAATGAGTATTTAAATAACATAAAATATATCATTAATACATAATAACATAAATATAACAAATTAATCAATAAAAATTATTTATCATATATTTTAGAATACATTTTAATATGGATTTTACTAGTAACAACAAACATATAAGCATATCGAAATTATAAAATGTAATAAATTATTAATAAATAATTTACTTCTAATAATAAATAATAAAAAATTTAAAATAAAAATAGTGTTATAAAATAAATAAATAAAAAACATTAAATTTAATTATAATATTATTGAATAAAAAACATATTATTATATAATAAAATTTTAATACTAAAAACATAAAAAGTTATTTTATAAAAAAATTTAACAAAATAAAGAATTTATAACAAATACAAATTTAAAAACATTTAAAAAAAATAAAAATAAAAATTAAAAAAATTTGTAAATAATAAAAATCATTATTAAAAATAATAATAATAATTAAGATTAATAAAACGAATTTACTAATATTTTTTATTAATGTTTTATTTAATTAATAAAATAAATATTAAATAAATATAAAACAGATATACCACATTAATAATATTTTATTTATATAAATAAAAATATAATTTTTATTAAATAAATTATTTTAATATATAATTTAAAATTGGGGGTATTAATTAAATAAAATATAAAATTATAAATAATAAATTATAATTAATTAAAAATAATTTATAAAAATAAAAAGAATTAATATATTTTTAATAATAAATAAAAATGAAAATAAATATAAAAACAAATTAAAAATATAAAAATAAAATTATAAATTTTAAAATAATATAATATAAAAAAATATACATCTAATTTTTTCAAAGAATTTAATAATCTTTTAAAATATAATTATAAATAACATATATAACACTATATATTACGCATTAATCAAAAATATAAAATTTATTCTTATATAAATCTTATAAAACGAGAAAATATTATACACATATATTAAATATACATATTAAATTTATAATAAACATTAATATAAAATAATTTAAAATTTCTTAATTCTTAAAAACACAAAAAATTACAATTTTTAAAATAATGAATAATATAATATAATAATTATTATAAAAAATATAAAATAATAAATTATATAAAAATAATAATAATTATATTAATAATGGGGGGGAATTGTTGTTTTTAATTTTATTATATTTAATAAATGTAATAAAAAAATATAAATTAATATATAGTATATTATATAAATTAAAAATATATAATTTTTTATAAATAATAATAAAATAAAAAAAAATTATAATACTAAAATAAAATAATTAAATTATATAAATAATAAATTAATATTTCAAAACATAAAACAAATTAATAACAAAATAAATTTCTCTTATAAAATAACACAAATAAAAAAAAATATTAATATAACTCTAATTATTAGTAAAAAATAAAATGGAAATCTTCTATGTCCACTTGTAGCAAACTCACGTAGATGAAAAAAAGTGAGTTAGTGGGTAATAATTAACATAGAAGTAGGATTAGTTTCACATCTTACTCCACAAAGGCATGACATCAAAATACTATGGATGAAACAAACTCCCTTCGACTACGACGTCCGCCTCGACTACACGTCTACAATGAACTACGTCTATCGAAACCGTCTTATCGAGCTTTGACTCCATTTTATTATTTATCGTCACGCATTAATCATCTCACTCGCCTCGCAAACGCTCTAAATTGTGACATTTAATTATTTCATCCGAAGTAATTAATCTATTCAATCAACAAGAAGTTTATTGAAAACATCACTAAATCCTCATTAAATCCTCTCTCGACGTGACAACTTGATTATCTCATCCGAAATAATCAAACTATTTTTATTTAGCGAAAGGCTAATTAAAATATCTAACAAAGTTCGTCAATCATCTCTAAACATCTTCTCGGACTAAAATTCTTGACAAACCTAAATATTTCATCGGAAATTATTTAAGCTCATTTAATTTAAACAAAAAGTTAATTAAATGTGTCAAGTACTTTCTTCTTATTCTCGACGTCATTTTTCAACAACTAGATTATCTAAAATAATATTACTAGTAGCTCCCGACGTATTTTGATAATTGTATATTAACAAAACTAGTCAAAATCAAAAAACCAAGAAAAACTTGGTCGTCAGATAGGCGGCCCCCTTATCACTAAGGGGACCGACTATGTATAAAGGGGCGGTCCCTTTATCTTTAAGGGGGCTGGCCTCTGTAATTCGCCAAACACCCTTCCTTTCTGCAAAATTGATTACCAAACACTCCATTTTTGTTCTTCCTCTCTCCCTACTGCTACTGTGACGAAAAATCACACCCCAAACCATCAAAATTCAAACCTCCAAACACCTAATCGATCAAAATTCGCAAGGGGAAAACACCAACAACTTGATTTAACAACGCCTATTGTAAGTTTTTCCATACTTTTCTTATTTGATTTCATCCAATTTTGTTCTTAATCAAAATTGGGTATTTTTCACAATCTTTGTGTCTTTTATATTTTTTTTGTGAATTGGTCTAGGAAATTCATAACTATAATGATTTCCGTAGTAATAGGAATTCGAAATATTCAATAGGATTGAATCATTAATTTTTTTGGTTCTAATATACATACATTTTCGAAAATTTTTATACTAGAAAATTTCAAACAAGAACTCGTACATTGTTGAATCATGCCAAAAACATGACGTAAAAATAATCTCATAGTATGGATTCAAAGCATACATGACTCAATATATATTTTTCAAATCAATGAGTGAAATTTTATAAAAATAAAGGGGTGTTTGGTATGTATCCTCTGATCATAGTCTAGAGTCGAAATGACCATCACTACACTTTTGTCACGTGTATAGACACATAACGAACTTGTATTAGTCATCAAGATATATGATTCAATATATAAAGAGGGGGGGGGGGGGGGGGGGGGGGGGGGGGGGGGGGGGTTAATGTATCAAATAAAATTCCTAAAATAAAGGGGCGTTTGGTTTAACATTTCAAATTATAAGTCTTGAGTCAAAATAAAATTTATTTCATTTTTGTTAAGTCACAAGAAATGAACTCACTTTAGTCGGAAAAATATACAACTTAATGTATATCTTTCGACGCACTTAGTCAAGTCGTATGTTAATAAAAGAGCGTTTGGATTATCTCCTAGAATGTTAGTCTAAGATCGAAATAATCCCTACTCTACTCATTCAACATCGAAACACTTGACGAGATTATACTAGGTGTCGAAATATATATTTTCGATACTCTAGATTGAGTCAAAAATAAATTAAGAAACGTTTGGATTACTTCTTAGGTTTTCATTTTTTGAGTCGAAGTAATTTTTGTTCCACATATGTTGTTTTTAAAACATCAATTTTTTATATATCTCTATTATAGTAACAATTTTATTTTGTTGTTGTCTTGTTTAGGTGATAAACATGCCCCGAGCAATAGTTGGTGATACTTTTCCTTACCCGCTCTTACATTCCCATACACCCGGTATGTCTCCCACTATCGCAAACTTCTACAAACCTATCAAAGATCGATGCATTCAAGAGGGTAGAGTTGTTGATCAACTTTACTACACATCTAATCATATCGATAGTTGCTTTTCCAACATACGTCTCAATTGTCTCTACAAAATCAATGAGCCAATTATTCCTCATTTTATCCTAGACTTTTATAGTCAAGTCACTCTTCAAAGAGATGTGATGCGTATATATAATTAAAATATATTTTTACCAAGTTTTAAATTTATAAAACTCGATCTACCTGACAACGCACTAACGGGCAGAGAACCCGATCGTGGGTAGTACAGAATGGTAAATCCGAGATCGTCCCAAGAGCTAAGTTGTAATTAGTTTTAATTTGAAATATCACATTTATAAAATGGTTTTTGAATTGAATTGAAAGGAATTGAAAATAACAATAAAATTAAATACAAAAATTAAAAGATTTAGAGATATCAAGAGAGAAAACATACTAACCTAGTTACTTCATTACTATTGTTATGAAAACATTTTCTTGTGCAATGTTAAACTATGGTTTCATTAGTGGTTTCTAAGTCGATAGACTTGAATATGCATATATAGTCTATCCTATACTTCATGCGATTCCGAATCAGTCCCAAATCATCTGGGAGGTAGGTTATCCAGGTTGCAGTGATTAATCCCAACTATTCCCAAAATATATCTAATAACCTATAAAGATTATTAACCCTCTCTGAAAGATTCATGTGCTTTTTAAGCTATATTAGTTGATTAGCTGTGAGATGACCACGGTTAGTTTCTACACTAGGTAAGGAGTTAGTGATCCTCCCTAGTACCCATTGGATCCCATATTGACTAGATAATCTAATAATAGAGCAAGCTAGGTCCAAACCACCCGTACAATCAAAATCCAGGGTTACACGATAGTAAAGGAATATCTAACAAAACCATAATTTAACAGGAAACAATCATAACAATAGTAATTACATAACTAGGCCAACACTTTAAGTGCTTAGCCACTCATGGTAACGGAAACACAGCAAGAAATAGAAGAAATCATAGATTGAAAACTCATAATTCTTACAATATTCGTATTTGAACGATTAAATACAAAAAGTAATTAAAGTGTGATCTCCCTTGGACTCTAGGTGGAATTCTTTGAAGGATGGAAGCCTTTGTCACCTCTCCAATTGGCTGTGAAGGAAGTGATGTCGGAATAGCTTGAATGAGGCCTCTATTTATAGGTATCGAACTCTGTTACCGGCGTAAACTTAAAATTGTTATAACACCGTAACCATTCTATACACGGCATTCTAATATTTAAACAATTTGTTATAGGGTAACCATATATGGTGTTACACAGTAACCTTTAAATAATATCCATAAGTACGTGATCTTCATTCCATATTTATGGATCTTTATGGTTACGGCGTAACTGGATATTTTGTTACGCCCTAACTCTAACTTTGACAAGATTTCCTTCTAAATATATGGTTTACGCTACTAGATATGGTGTTACACCGTAACGTTGTCCTTGATCTTCGTACTTGCTTAATATATGTTATGGTGTAACCATTTTTGGTGTTACGTCGTCCTTGATCTTCAGAATTTACACTTTAAGTTCTTTTTCCCTTGTTTCTTGTCACTTTCCTGCATTTCCCTTGAAAACTACAAAATAATAGAAAATATCTTATTTTTGAGTGTTTTATGGAATACAATTGCAGTAATACATAGGGGGTAATTTGGCCACCAAAAGTAAGAGTACGATATGTGATGTTATCAAATATCACCCTACTTAACTTCGTATAAAACTCAACCATCATCCCCCCACTTGACTTCTGTTTCCCCTCAAGTAGAACCTGTTTGAACATTTTATAAAAAGATTTCTCGAGAATAACTTCAAGAAATGAATCTATAAAAAACTTATGCTAGAAGACATCAAAGCCGAACACCTCACGAAAAGGGGATAAAAAGTCACTCAGCTCTCCACTAGTTTAAGTGTTTCATTTTTGGGGTGATCGCTCAATTGCACAGTCATAGCATGTATTCTATCATAAGCTTAGAAAGTACACAAATCTGTACCAGTTAGAATTAGGGTCTAAATAATTCTCGAAGGCAACCTGGGTAATACGGTTTTAAAGGGTAATTAAGGGGTTAGGATAGACATGGAATACACATTTAATGGTTGTTAACACAAAACAAATAGTCTAAAGTAATCTAAGATTGTCATAACTAGCTACTGTCCATCCATAGGTCCAAGAGTCTAAGTCCAAAAATCTGATCTCCAATAATGGGCTACTAGCTCCATTCTTCATGAGTATTGGGATGACTTGGTATAATAATGGGCTACTAGCTCCATTCTTACAATGTTTTGGTGTAATAATGGGCTACTAGCTCCATTTTTATTTTATATTTTGCACCATCTTTATATTTTTTTAGCACATGGGTGACTTTATTGTTTCACCCTCTTTTCTTCATTTTCTTCATGATAAATATGCAAATGTTACAAGAGTTTATATCTTTAATTATTGCCCCTGCAACATCCGATATTCTACGCACATCCCCTCACTTGAGATAAACAATGTCGAAAGTGGTGATACAGAGGAGGTCTTTATAGATCATAACTGATTGGTCTTCCACGAATGCATATAATTTTCATTCCCATTCCCCTGAACCATGGACTTAAGTAGCCAGAGATTTCAAAACAAAGATAACTATAGACTACAGGGTAGGTTAAGGCGAAATGATGTAACGATACATATAACATTGGGTAAAAACATAGATTCGTTTAACAAGGGTGATCTAGGGGTATCTTGCACTAACAATGACTTATCACGGGAAGTCGACGAGTCAGTGTAACAAGTCGATAAACACACACACACATATAGGCTATTTGGGTGATTCCCTAAGTGTTGCCTTCTTGAACTATCTAGTCCTACTAATCAATTAGGTCTTGAAATGATGTACAAGCCAAGTTTTAAAGTCTACAATACTATTTTTTGGGTAAAAGGGACACTACCCCGGTAAAATATATTACACCAAAAAAACGTTGAAGAACAATGGATATAGGTGAAATCCTATATCACAACCCGTTACATGGGCAACAAACCAGCACAAACGTGCAACTAAAAAACCAACCTATATAAGAGTGACATACCACTCTTATGAACTACCAAAAACAAATACCAGTAGAAAAAGAAACAATGAAAACTATTTTCTACCACTCATGCTTAACTTGAAGTCACGGTATTCCTTAAGAGCATCATGTAGATCCACCACTTGATCCTCATATCCGTCATAGAAGTCAAAATCCCCTTCTTCAAGTTGATTACCACCTCCCATAAACGTACCATATGAAGTTAAACCATCCTCATCATCAGTACTATCAGATTCATTAATAACATCCCATTTTTTCAACACCGGAGGACTACTAGCATTCTTATCCTTGTGACTATCACCATGACCAGAATTCAAACTACTAGACATACTAGCTTCCTTATTCTCATCCAAAACAGAATTAACATGATCACTAACCTTTAGTTGAGCCCCGGATTCACCCATATCATCACCATCAA
>BQNB010015228.1:0-72032 GCA_026074375.1 Tanacetum coccineum | reverse complement strand
TGTTAATTTCATAGATGTGATTGGGAATTATATTATGTGGGCGCGAATGTTATGAATAGATCTATTAGGGATTGGCAATCCCCATTCGGGTGACTAGCTATCATCGGGAACGAACGCATACCATGTTGAAATTTGGGATGTTACGGGGTTAACACATCATTCACGGACACTTGTTGGCAAATATATTGCATTCATACATGTCGAGCTTCAGTGTCATGAGCTTAGGAAAATGTAATTACTTTTTATGATGTTTGCATTTGTTGCTTAATCATACACTTGGAAATCTTGTGATCCTACTATTGATTTACATAAACCTATGAATTTACCAACTTTATGTTGTCGTTTTAAGCATGTTTTCTCAAGTCAATAAGGCACAAGGTGCAGTGATACATTGGAAGTCAATAATTGAAGAGTCATATTAAATATTTGGGGTCTTATTACATCTTGGGGATAATTGTTATAAACCGAAATCTTTATTTATACTGTTGAACAATTTGAAGCCATGAGCTTATGTAATAAACAAGTATTTTGTTAATCTAATGTATATTTTTCAAACGACACGTTTAGTGGTCGTTTTCGATCAAGGTAACTCTGGTCTTAGATTTTAATATATTGTATTTTACATTCTTAGGGTCAGATGGTTGTCTCGAGTGTGGATGTTTTCGATCACTGACTAGTCTACTTAAGTATGTTGAATCTCGTTTCTCAACATGACTTGGAATTTTATTGTAAATCCAATCGGTTCTTTAATTAAGAGTGTTGTGTTACATATGGAACAGCCAGGTAAAACTTATTCAAAAGAATAACAAGAAAATTTTAGACGTTAGAGTTGTGTTAATGACAATCGCTCATGGGACGGATATTTTTTATAATACTTAGTGTTCTTATAGTATAAAAACAATGCCAAGCTTGGAATGTTTTATCAACGACTATCCAGAGAAAAACTATAACTTTTGTGTATGTTTTCATGATTCTACAAATCCGTGATAATTCCTTTGGTTAAAGAAAGTGTTTAAAAAGTAAGTAAGTAAGTAAGTAAGTCCCAATATCGTCTTCCACACGTCAAGGGTCCCAATACAGTCTTCCACGGTATATAGGGGAGGTTGAGACGTAGACAACCCTACCCCTACCAAAGGTAGAGA
The DNA here is from genome assembly GCA_026074375.1 of Tanacetum coccineum. Lineage (NCBI taxonomy): Eukaryota > Viridiplantae > Streptophyta > Magnoliopsida > Asterales > Asteraceae > Tanacetum > Tanacetum coccineum. The sequence continues at coordinate 70,890 of BQNB010015228.1, read as the reverse complement.
AAGACCTCCGGCCTTGTGAGTGTTTTTCATGCACATGATGAACTCGACCAATCATCCTATTATCTAAGGCATTGTTACTATGTATTTATATATTAGCTATGATAAGGTTACATCAGTGTGATTATCAAAAATTGTAGGATGCAACATGGTGGAAGTTAAATATATTGTCAAATGAAGTGTAGTAAAGATATCAAAATTAGGTGAGTTTTCATTTGATTTTTAAATTGGGTTGCACTTTTTATCGAAAAAATACTATTATGCAAACTTGTTTAAATGGTCAATATTTGTTACGTGTTTGGATTGTTTGATACTATGTGAAAGTTGTGAAAATACTTATAGTTATATGTTGAAATATATGAATTGTGAATTGTGAACTGTGACTGTGAAGTATAAATTGTTGGAACCGTTGGACCGAACTGAGATATAAATCGTTGGAACCGTTGAACCGAAGAGAAATATGAATAGTTGGAACCGTTGAACCGAACGGAAGTATGAATTTGTTGGAACTGTTGAACCGTTGGATAATGATAAATGTTTATGGTGAGAGAAAACAAGGTCGGGTTTGCCACATTAAAATGGGAATATATTGTAAGAGCGAACAAGTTCGTGTTTGCCATTTATATAAAAACAAAAGAAATATTGTAAGAGCAAACAAGGTCGGGTTTGCCATATGGAAAGAGAAAATACAGTAAGACCAAACAAGGTCGGGTTTGTCATGAAAAAAGTGGTTACTTTATTAATAAAGAATGTTCTTATATGTTGAATTGTTGGATTGTTATATCGAATGAGGATATGGATAATTGGCATATGATTTAATGTGATATAATTTAAATTGTTTGGTTATAATATGATGTTGATATGTGGAATCAAATAAGAATATGGTATAACTAAATAGCTCTTATGTGACTTTGAACAAATTACATGATCATTTTACAAGTTTGTTGTTATTGAAAAAGTGGTTTGATTATATATTCGTTTGGTATGTGAAAACCATGAATTCTCACTAGGGCTTTGGATGACCCAAAACTCTTTTTAAAATTTTTGTAGCCGAGATGAGATGCTTTAGGAATCAAGGGATTATTTGAGCTTTAATAAAAGTAGACGCTTTCGCTGATATAGGATAGGTTAGAGAGTTTAATGCTTTGAAAAAGTGGGGTGTTACATACATGACCCTCAGCTTACCTAGAGTCGGGTAAGTGAGCCGTTGTAAAGCAAACATAAGAAACCCATTTACGCTTTGTTACATACAACCAAACCCAATCACACTCCACGTGTTATAATAATATATATATACAAATGCAACCAACAGGCCCTCTTTTAGTTTATGAGAACTTATCAGGTTTTATCATAATAATTAAGCACATGAACCAAGAAAATAAGCTAATCCAAACAAGTCGAATTATTAGCACATTTTAACCTTTTTTATAAGCCATTTGAAACTGTTTGGATTAACCTCTAATCTAAGCATACATAATTATTTGAATGTGAAAAAAATAAGCTAAAATTATCGTACTATAAAGATTTTTGGATCTTAAATAAGCACATAAACCCCGTAAAATTAGCAAATCCAAAAACACAACATTCCTTCATGTTATAATGATATTTTTTGTTAGAGTTTAAGTAATGGAGGGCTTCCTATACATTCAGGAGGAACAAGCCTCGGTGTGTTATTTCTTTGGCTTATTTGATATAAAGATAAATCTTTAAACTCTAATTTTGTCTTATGGATCGAGGTCTTAGCAGTTCTGAAAAACATTAACTCGAGATTGCAATTGTTCTCTCCAAATTAATGAATATAGTTTTAGTATCAAATGTTTCGTTTCAGGTGTGACTACATACTTTCGTTCCGAGAAGAAGTAAGGCATCTGAGCTACACAATGACTGAAGATGGGTGGGGTGATTGATTTTGGGGACAGAGGCAGAGCCAGGAGGGAGGCACAAGGGGCAGGTGCCGCCCCACGAAAAATTGTGTAGTGTAAAGTTTTTGAAATTTTAAGGTATTTATTTAATTTGCCCCACTAAAAATTATTGTCTTCTGTTAATTGAAAAGAATATTCAGTGTTTTATGATGCAAATTTTTTTTTTTGGTGATGCTATGGAGGCTTTAAAATCTTGAATTATAAAGATGGTGAAGAAGACAAGTTGTTGGAGAAGATGAGATGAAAGAGAAGGGTTAGGTTCTCTTGGGTTGTGTTGTAAAGTCACGCGGGAAGGAAAAATAAAAAGAGAATATGTTCTTTTTTACTTTATTATTTTATGTTCTTATCTAACTTTTTAGACTTTTATGTTTCAAATTTTTTTAAGGGAATATGTTGCCTAATAGTAACCAAGTTTGATGACTGTTCCAATTAAGTCACTCAAACTTTATATCAACCACAAAAACCACTCAACTTTCAATATTGTTCTATTATTGTGTAATTTTTCAAAAAACTATATGTAAGATACTCATATGTGCATTATTTGTTTGTACCTTAATAATAAATACCCACCCCTGAATTTCACTAACCCCAACCAACTTAATATACAACCAATTTATGCACATGTGAACAAAGATATATGCCACAAAATAATAACCAAGTTTGAAAAGTGTTCCGTTTTAGTCACTCAAACATAAAAATTACATAATAATAGAACACTAACGAAACTTTGAGTGACTAAAACGGAACACTTTTCAAACTTGATTATTATTTTATAATCAAAACAAAGTTGCAGTGACTAAATTGGAACAAAACTGAAACTTGGTTACTATTTCATGATTTTAACCCTTTTTTTAAAATAGAACTTTCCTTTTTTTCCCTCGGAATACCCTCTCGCGCTGTTTGAGTCATCGATCTGTTTTTTTATGAATAAAACTTTAAGTTTCCTCAAACCTCGCGTTCCGCTAAGCGTCCCGTTCTTTTTTTCCCTCAAAAAATTTTTAAAATAAAATTTTCCTTTTTTTTTTCCTCGGAATACCCTCTCGCACTGTTGGAGTCATCGGTATGTTTTTTTATGAATATTTTTTTTTTAACAGTTAGTTTTTTTTTACCAGTTTTTTTTCCTTTTTTTTTCTCAAAAAATTTTTAAAATAAAACTTTCCTTTTTTTCCCTCGGAATACCCTCTCGCGCTGTTTTAGTCATCGGTCTGTTTTTTTATGAATAAAACTTTAAGTTTCCTCAAACCTCGCGCTGCGCTAATCGTCCCGCAACGGCGCGCGGTCAATACTAAGTATTTAAGCAATAATAAATTGTTCTTAATTGGGAAAACACAAAACACATTTTAAGTTTTCATCTCTAGCTTGTTAATAATATACTTCATAAGATTTTAACAAATTTTAGAACTTTAATCAAGACCTAATGGGATTCACCCAAACTATAAATAGATCATGTCTTGAATACCTTCTAGGTTGAAACTTTATTGAGTGTATCCATGACACATGTAAAATTCTAACCTTGATAGATTTTTGGAGGTAGAGCAATTAAAAGTTATCATACTACAACAATATGAATATCATTTGTTTCAACACAAAGGACATATCATAATGATGTGGTATTCTATGAGTATTGGAATTGTAAGACTCTATCAAAATTCCCTAGATAACTTAATTCTATTTGGATCAATACTCACCAATTGGGTCAAGCCAAATTGAATACAATGTATTTTAAAACCAAATGAATGCTATAACGTATATATCTTTGAATAGTACATAACTCTATGTTCCTGTGTTTTAAGAAAAACAGAACATATCATGTATACGTTACTAGTCTTTGAATAATTCAAGGTCCTCATGTTAACTCTATGTTCATGTGTTTCAAAAAAACTAAACATGTCAAGTTATACGTTACAAGTCTCTTAATAATTCAAGAACATCATGTTAATGTGTTAACAAGAAGACATAACAATTTTACTACTTACTTTATGTTATGAATCATTGATAAATTCAAGGACTTTATAATTATGTCTTAACAAGAAACACTATTATTCTACTAAAGTAATCTATAAATGCAAACACTTGAGTTCAATAGTAAATTCAAGTTATTTACATACTTACGTTATGATCATTTATTTAATTTAATTACTATTGACTAAAGAATGTAGTCAGAGGTAGAAGTACTTTACATTGTATCTTGAAACTTAAATGTAATAGGGCAATAAACAACTCATGTATTTAATGCCAAGTAGATTTATTAGCTTCCATACCCCTAAACCCTAAACCCTAAGCCCTAAACCCTAAGCCCTAAACCCTAAGCCCTAAACCCCTAGGCCCTAAACCCCTAGCCCTAAACCCCTAGCCCTAAACCCCTAGCCCTAAACCCTAGCCCTAAACCCTAGCCCTAACCCTAGACTTAAATCTTAACCCTAAACCCTAAACCCTAAACCCCAACCCCAAACCCCAAACCCCAAAACCCCAAACCCCAACCCCAAACCCAAACCCAAAACCCAAAACCCAAAACCCCAAACCCAAACCCAAACCCCAAACCCAAACCCCAAACCCCAAACCCCAAACCCTAAACCCTAAACCCTAAACCCTAAACCCTAAACCCTAAACCCTAAACCCCAAACCCCAAACCCCCAAACCCCAAACCCCAAACCCCAAACCCAAAACCCAAACCCAAACCCTAAACCCTAAACCCTAAACCCTAAACCCTAAACCCTAAACCCTAAACCCTAAACCCTAAACCCTAAACACTAAACCCTAAACCCTAAACCCTAAACCCTAAACCCTAAACCCTAAACCCTAAACCCTAGCCCTAAACCCTAGCCCTAACCCCTAGCCCTAAACCCTAGCCCTAACCCTAGACTTAAATCCTATCCCTAAACCCTAAACCCTAAACCCCAAACCCCAAACCCCCAACCCCCAACCCCCAAACCCAAACCTAAACCCTAAACCCTAAACCCTAAACCCTAAACCCTAAACCCTAAACCCCTAAACCCCTAACCCCTAACCCCTAAACCCCTATACACCTATACCCTATACCCTATACCCCATACCCCATACCCCATACCCCATACCCCATACCCCATACCCCATACCCCATACCCCATACCCCATACCCCATACCCCATACCCCATACCCCATACCCCATACCCCATACCCCATACCCCAAACCCCAAACCCCAAACCCCAAACCCCATTACCCAGACCCCATACCATACCCCATACCCCATACCCCATACCCATACCCCATACCCCATTAACCCCATACCCTATAACCCATTACCCCATACCCAACCCCAAAACCCAAAAACCAAACCCATAACCAAAGCCCAAATAAAACCCAAACCCCTAAACCCCAAACCCCTAAACCCCAAACCCCAAAACCCCAAAACCCAAAACCCAAAACCCAAAACCCAAAACCCCAAACCCCAAAAACCCAAAACCCCAAAAACCCAAAACCCTAAAACCCTAAACCCTAAACCCTAAACCCTAAACCCTAAACCCTAAACCCTAAACCCTAAACCCTAAACCCCTAAAACCCTAAACCCTAAATCCCTAAACCCTAAACCCTAATTGTCTGTCTTCTGCTTCTACCAATTATGTCTATTTTATTTTCTGTTGTTTGATTTCTGTTAATTATTATTAATTACAATATGATTTTATTTGTCTTTTTTGACTGCAGCATAGCTATCTCGTAGTTTTCCTTTTCATAAGAGAAAGGATCCGTATAGGTATAGTATACGTAAGTTTACCTAGATCTATGTATTTACCTTAAATGCCTTAAATTTACAGATGAGTCGGGATCCTATCTTATATTGTATTAAGGATCAGTCTTTATTATGAATCTTCCTTAAAGAAAGTCTAAGGTAGTTGCAGGTCCATTTTTCTTTTTTTATAATGTGCGGGATTCCTACTCTGAGTAGGCTTCTTCGTGTCCTTCCCATCCTTTTTCGGTACGGGGACGGTTAGAGATCCAATCAGAATAATCCAATGTCCTAATTCAGCGGGCCGCTTTTTCATTTTTTTCAAGTGTTTGTTGAAGTAAGTTGCTGGAGAGGGTAAAATCGTTTCCTTCATTTTCGCTATTAGTTGATCTAAAGAGCTTTTATGTTATAGATTGCACTATACTCGAAAGGACAACAACACACATCAACACATATTACAAGTTGATAACAAAACATATTAAGATTAAACAAAAGACATATAACAAACATTAAGATAACAATGAAAGTGTATGAACAGAAAATTCTGCAAAACACAACAAAGACAACTTAGCACAAACAAAACAAAAGGACACTTAGATAGGAGTTCTATCTCAGTAAGATTCCCTTTTTGGGCAGGGCCTTTCGTACTCCAATCCGTACGAAGAGAATTATTCAGCACACTAAAATCGAGTGGATCTGCTTACATATTCATGAAACGCCGGGGTTGAAACATGTTATGAAACTAAGACAACAATTATTACAACTAATAAGAAAGAGTTAAGCGCCTCCAAGAAGAAACCCCAAGAAAGATTCTTCTTACAGGTTAGTTGATAGCTTTCCAGTGTGACCTCTGATCTTCCTTGCTCCTCAATGAGGAAATCGATAGTCTCAAACGGGAGATCGGGATCGGGGAGGAGCGATGAAGAGGGAAGAGACTTAGTCTCGATGAGAGCATGGCTAAAAAAATTGACCTAGGGAATAAAAATATACAATACAACTACACTATATACGATCTTGAGTAATAGAAAAAAAGATTACAATAAAGATTACAATATTGATAGACAAAAAGACCCAGCAAGCATCAGCTCTTCCTGAGAAGGATTCAATCCAGCCGCAGGTTCCCCTGCGACTTCGTCTTCCGCTCATAATTAAGCTTTTCTCCACGGCATATTTTGACTTTTCCCGTCCAGCAAAGAAAGTGATTTTAAGTGACGTTTAGATAATATAGGGTGGTCTCGTTTATATATAATAATACTCGTTTATCAGGATCACTGAATCATTTCAAACAGATGCCCTGATATTAACAAACAGATGCCCTAATTTTTAACAAACAAATGTCTTGAATCTAATTGTTTTAATTGTCCAACCATAATTATATAAGAACACTCGAAACAAAACTTTTATTCAATTCCATATCAAGTCTATCACAATCGCCTATATGAAACCAAACACATGAGAACTAGCCTAAAAGCTCACCCATATGTATCAGGTCTATCACAGTTCCTTTATTTCTAGCCATTTACATAAATAGTTGATCCAAACATATGCCCTAATAGATGCCCTAAATCATTTAAAACAGATGCCCTAAACATTTCCCATACATACGTTAAAATTAACTAAATATATGCACTTAATCATTTCAAACAGATGATCTTCACAATATGTCAAAAGTTTTCCTTCATATTCTTACCACTTGACTCGTTTGGTAAATAGCATGTAGCAACTGGAGAAGGACGATCCTCCAACATCAGGAATTGACAACTTCAATTCGTTTTCATGTGAATCAATTTCAGCTTTAATTGTTTTCACATGAGAACTAGCCCAAAAGCTCACCTGTTGATATTTTTTATTAGTAAACATGTTGGTTTCTTGGATTTTTAAACTCTGCCGATTCAGCTTCAAGATTAGCTTCAAACGATGAGTAATTCGACGACGCTTGTTTTTTGTACAACCTAATTTGACATCAAATGCATTATGAACATGTTCAACGAAGTAACAAATAGCAGATATATTGTTAGGCAAACAAAAGAAACCAATATGAACCACTTCATGATCTTATTCAAATATTTAATATGTAAGGTTCCAAGAACTAAATCAACTGTGATGCAACTACTCTTAAACTCATAATTTAACCAGTTTCAATATGCCCTAAACACTAAAGTAATAGCCTAAAACCTCTAAACACAATCGGATAATCACTTAAAAAACTCAAAGCCAAACACCCCCTTATCCGACGAATTGCTTATATTCATAAAAGAGGAAATGCATTTATATGGGAATATAATACTCATATTGTTTGATAACAAACAGATGCTCTAACTATGTCAAACATATGCCCTTGCATGAATCAAACAGATGTCCTAACTAAACAAATAGATGCCCTAACTATAACAAATCGATGCCCTTGCACGAATCAAACATATGCCCTAACTATATCAAACATATGTCCTAACTGTAATCATTATGTCTTTTTAGTATGAATTCATATTATTACTTTAATACTAAATTATTAAAGAAAATAATACATCAAATTACCTTAGCATTCTTTTTTGGAATTTCTTAATTGCTTCAATCTTGTTTGATCCTTTGGCAACTCTAAAGACACTATCCTCAATATCAACAGGGTATATACGTGACGTAGGATGTCACCTTGATTATACGCCAACTCTTTTGCTGCAACACAATTAATAAATTTTATATAAATGTAAATAAAATATCACGATGTGTAATTAATCATTTACGTTGATATTTACCTAGTGAATTCTTCATCTGTCTTATTGCTTCTTTGGTAAGTCTTTGTCGGATTCATATTCTTTGTAATCGTGTTTGATTTCTAATTCTGTTGTTAGTTCTTTATGTTCGTTTTTTGTGTGCTATGCTCCCGCATCTAAAATGCAGATTTAAAATTAATTAAAAAGTTTTAAAAAAACAGATGTCTTAATGTATTCATACAGATGCCTTAAACTAAACAAATAGATGCCTTAAACTAAACAAATAGATGCCTTACATTTAACATACCAACGCTTTAAATTTATCACATATGCCTTAATATATTCACACATATGCCTTAAACTACACAAAAACATATGCCTTAATGTATTCAAACACATATGCCTTAACGCAAATGCCTTAAACTACACAAAATATGCCTTAATATTGTGTGCATACATTCTCGTACAAATAAACCGATGCTTTAAAATAAACATTCAGATGCTTTAAATTTAACAAACAAATGCCTTAAATTTAACAAAAAAACATATACCTTGAATTTAACATACAAATGGTTTAAAATTTAACACAGATTCTTTAAACAAAACAAACATACGCCTTATACTAAACAAACAGATGCCTTAAACTGAACAAATAGATGCCTTAAATTTAATAAACAAATGTTTTTAATTTATCATATATACTTTAGGATATTCACACATTTGCCTTAAAATAAACAAACAGATGCCTTAATGTATTCACAGAGATGTCTTAAACTAAACAAGCACATATCTTATATTAAACAAACATATGCATTAAACTGAACAAACAGATGCCTTAAATTTAACAAACAGATGCCTTAAATTTATCACAGATGCCTTAAATTTAATAAACAGATGCCTTAAATTTATCACAAATGCCTTAAAATAAACATACACATGCCTTAATGTATGCATAGAGATGCCTTAAACTAACAAGCACATGCTTTATAATCTTAAATTTAACAAACAGATGCCTTAAATTTAACAAACAAATGCCTTAAATTTATCACATATGCCTTAAAATATTCACACAGATGCCTTAAAATAAACAAGCAAATGCCTTAATGTGTTCACAAAGATGCCTAAAACTAAACAATCATATGCCTTATACTAACAAACATATGCATTAAACTGAACAAACATATGCCTTAAATTTAACAAACATATGCCTTAAATTTAACAAACAAATTAAAAGCATTTGTTTGTAAATTTAAGGCATCTGTGAATACACTAAACAACTTATGCCCTAATTTGGTCATCGATGCACTAAACATACAAACAAATGCCCTATTATGACCAATGATGCACAAAAAGTTCAAACATATACACTAAACATAACATATACACTTATGCCCTAATTTGTTCATCGATGCGCACTAAACTTCGATGCCTAAGTATTTTCAGCGATGGACAAAACATACATACGGATTCCTTACTATGACCAATGATGCGCTAATTTGTTTATTGATGCACTAAAAAACCATCACGAGCTAGTAGATTGGTTCCATTGATGCCCGACTAGCCCCTTAAAATTCAATAACAAATATCAATTAATAAAACTTATAACTTTTCATTATCTAAATGCAACACGGTATTCTAAAACTACCAAACATCTCTTTTGTAAAGTTAACATTCTATTCCTGCATTCGAGATAGTAACCAAAATGCTACAAGTTTCGCAATACGTAGTATAAAACACCTCAAATCATCATAATTCAGCGTCTTGTCACAACATAACTCTTTTTCAGCTTCATCACAATCCATTGTATTATCTTTTAGACGAGAAGGTCAACAATATTTGTAATTCAAAAAGCACATATTTCCTTGGCTATCCTTCTATGGTTTTACCATATCACATAAATTGTGACAAAAATAATAGAGGGTCAACGTCATTTAGTTGCCATGATAGTTACGAATATTAACCGCTCTTGATGCCATCGCTCTCAGATTCACATTCTTACTCGTTGTTACTGAACTTGCTGTAGTTCAGACCCTCTAAAAGTGCTGCCATAAATAACTGGACTATATACAAAGTTCATTCATCCTAAATGTATAAAAGCATACATAGAAGCAAGAAAATACCTGCAATGTTCTTCCGTATCTCCAATCAAATATCTAATGTCTGCAGAAAACCTGATAATTACCACCTAAAGTGCAATATCTAATTTAGTAAAGGTTTAAAAAAGTAATTAAAAGCTAGAAACATGAAATTATGTAATGTAAAATACTCACAGAAATTGATATCATGATAGATCTAAGCAAAATAAATGGTCGCCAGTATTACGAAGAGCATTTGTCACTCCAAATGCCAACTCAAGGTTGAACCTGAGAGACAAAAAATCATATAAGGTTAGTCATGAAACTTTTATGACCACGAGACTTCAACATGAGAAATATCTGTAAGTTAATGAATTTCACTGTATCCAAATACAACACAAGGTTGAAACTGAGTGACTCGACATTTCTAAACCCACAAGCGCAAAATGATTTTAAAAGGGAATGAGTGATCACATGTTTAACACTTCTAATTAGTTGTCCCAACAACAATCATTCTATCAATATCAACTGTATGTTGTTAGACAAAATCATCATTTAGTTATTTATGAATGCCATTATAAGCCATTATCAATCCGCCACAATATCATGTCTCTTGCAGAAGCTATTATCAGAGACTGGATATCATCAAAAAACAAAAAATATCATGGTTTTTAAGTTAAGTACCTGAGTGTTTCATGTTAGGTAGAATACTAGGATTATTGATTCTATCTTAAATGTTTATAAATGGATGCCCTAATATGTCGAACGATGCACTAATCATATTTCATAAACTTAAAATTCTAGACATTCATTGATTTTGGTTCACAAGATTCCTTTTGGTCTTTATATAAGGGTATTTTATATATTTTACTTATTCTATGTGTGAAGTAAAACATTTTAATTCATGGATGGGAAAAGTATTTCATGCATTACTAACTAACAAACTGGTCCCTTTATATTTACAGAATTACAGAGATTAATGACTAGTAAGGACATAGAAATGAAGGGAGAAATTAACCTTACGTGCTATAAAGATAATCAACCTCATTGAATACAAAGATGAGCAGAAATCCTAATGGCAATGACAATGTATTGTTAAGTAAAACCATAGAAAACTCATTCAGGTTTCCAGACCTTGTGACCTGTTTTGATGTATCCAGGACCCGTCAAAGTGTTAACTGCACCACGTGGATTTCAGAGTGTTAGTAGTAATTTGGATTAATTTTTTTAATGAAAATGTGCATCAACATTGTAGCTTAAAGTAATGCAAAAAACATCAAAGTGGTCGTATAATAAAAATATGAATCAAGTAAATCTGAAAAACTAAGAGGTGTGGTCGCTCTGATTTGTAAAATTAGAAAAAGATAGCCGGTTAGTTAAGGTCACGTTTATTATTGATTTACTATAGCAAGTAATAGTAGTAACAGGTACATTAAACATACTTAATAATTCTCTAATGTGTTCGATGCACTAAACATACAAACAGATGCCCTAATTATTTTTAGAGATGCACTAAACATACAAACAACAAACAGATGCCCTAACATGTCATATCATTCAATATTAACACATACGCTTCAAATTAGTGCATAAATTTATAAAATCCTATTAATACATTTTAACAAACACCTGGTGCACAATTTTAATAAACACATTTTTGATGCATTATTTTGTCATATTTGTTTCATAAGCTGTAATTTTAAGCTACACGGTTTTGAATCTACACAAATGTCCTAATTTTACACATATAAACATAAAAATACTAAATATCATACCTAGTGTGTGTACTTCCGGTGGGTGAGATCCAACAGATGTGGTCGATAATTGATATTAGGTGGCGTCTAGTGGTTGAAATAATGGTAAGGCTTCGATGGTGGTGGTGCCCGGGTTGAAGCATCCAATAATGGTGGTTTCAGGTGGTAAATGGTGGTTTCCAGTTGTAAATGGTTGTTTTCGGTGGTAAATGGCGGTTGTGATGGTGTCAGCAGTAATTGATGTCAATAATCGATGGCGGCGGCGGTGGTGGTGGTTTCCGATGGAAAATGACAGGCCTGGGTTGTTATCCTCTCCTTTAATCTGTTGTGTTGTGAGAATGAGGGGGACGAGTGATGTTTTCCCATTTGTTTGTGTTGTTTTAAATCTAACCCTGGAATGTATAAAAGCATGCATAGATCAACATTCTAGGTTTTCTATGAATATTATGTTTTCTCTAGAACTCATCCCTATATATATATATATATATATAGTATAATATAATATTTATATATATATATATAGATATATACTACTTATATATATATTTATATCATATTTAATATATATAGATATATATTGTTTATATATATACATTATGAATCCTTAGTTAAAAACACAAAGTTTCCATCCAAGTAATAAATAATCTCAAGTGAAATATATCATTTAGAACTTGCTTCAATGATATATTGCATTGTGTTGGACTCAATCACCATATATGTTTATTTTAATAAACATTTATTCCAATGTCATTTGTTTTATTCCCTAAATTCTCAAGTGAAGTTTTATTTCAACCTCAAAGATTAACATATAGCTTTGTTGGAATGATGCTTTAAATATGTTACACAACATATGAATTTTAAAGAAAAACATAGTGCTCCTAGTTGATGTCAGGTATACTCAGGGGTTAGCTTAATTTAATCAAAAATCATATTGTAATTAAACTTAAGATCTGAGCTCCTAGATGCATGATCTAATCCACACTTAAATTCTTTTTTCTTGTATACTTTATAAAGATTATATAGACTCATAACCCTTTTGATTACACACCGTCCTCGCAAAAGGTAATTATTAAGAAATGAGTTATGAAACCTAATTGTCATATTTCATATTCATGAAATCATATTTCATATTCATGAAATCATGTATGACAATTAATTATCTTTATAGAATTAATACATGTAGAAAAGAAAATTTAATCACAGTCAATTTCTTGAGTATGATTAAAAACTCTTATCATAATTACTATATATACAATCTTGTCCTTGTGAGCCTTTCTTCAAAAGAAACTCATTCTAACTTCATAATTTTACTGTTCGGTGAAAGATCAATCAAGCTCAAAACATTGAAATAAGCTAATCCAAACACCCCTTTAACATCGGTTCTATATGTTCATCCCATTTAACCCGTTTAACTCAGGCTTTTATGTGACCTTTTTGAGATAAAATATTAAAGCCACCTTTAAATAGATCCAAAACTTAATGTCAAACAAATGAAAATTGATGACCACATTGTAATTTATGCTGATGCATGAAAATTTTGAAGGTAGATGAAAGCAGTAAATGGCAGTAAACTTATTTAAATTATAAACCTAGGTCAATAACTAAACATAGATAGCCCGATTATTAAGCGTTCATGGTTACTTCGTACTTTTTCGCTAACATGTCAAAAAATTTACAAATATTTGAATGATATAGAGGGTACTTCATTAACAAAACAAGATCATTTGTGAATCAAAAACAGTTTAAAAGGCTTGATCATTTATACTTCATTATACGGTCATATTTCAGGAACATCTATCTTCTATATGGTCATAACATATACATAACATACCTGTTATGGACACCGATAAGAGGCGCGTGGAAGCCACTCGCGAGAATGACATGATTACCGATTAGATTATATGCTTAGGTATCGTTCGATCGTTCCACGTCTGGTAAACGCGAAAGGTTGCCTCCTGGCAAACCCGACCTTGTTTGGTCTTACGGTATTTTCTCTTTTCATATGGCAAACCCGACCTTGTTTGCTCTTACAATATTTCCTTTGTTTTTATATAAATGGCAAACCCGAACTTGTTCGCTCTTACAATATATTCCCATTTTAATGTGGCAAACCCGACCTTGTTTTCTCTCACCATAAACATTTATCATTATCCAACGGTTCAACAGTTCCAACAAATTCATACTTCCGTTCAGTTTAACGGTTCCAACTATTCATATTTCTTTTCGGTTCAACGGTTCTAACGATTTATATTTCCGTTCGGTTCAACGGTTCCAACGATTTATACTTCACAGTTCACAATTCACAATTCACAATTCATATATTTCAACATATAACTATAAGTATATTCACAACTTTCACATAGTATCAAACAATCCAAACACGTAACAAATATTGACCATTTAAACAAGTTTGCATAATAGTATTTTTTCGAGCATCTAAAATAGTGCAACCCCGATTTAAGAAAAAGCAAAAGAAAACTCACCTAATATTGATATCTTTACTACACTTCATTTGACAATATATTTATCTTCCACCTTGTTGCATCCTACAATTTTTTATAATCACACTGATGTAACGTTATCATATCTCAACACACATACAAGTAACAAAGCCTTAATCCATAGGATGAATTTGTCGCTTCATTATGGCGCAAGCAAAACACTCACCAGGCCGAGGTCTTTCTCTCTATCCATGGGTAGGGGTAGGCTGTCTCACTGTCTCCACTACTCATATACTAAGGAAAGACGTATTTGGGACCCATGACCTTTGGAAGACGGTATTGGGAGTTATTTACTTACTTACTTACTTTTTAAACACTTTCTTTAACCAAAGGAATTATCACTGATTTGTAGAATCATGAAAACATACACAAAAGTTATAGTTTTTCTCTGGAGAGTCGTTGATAAAACATTCCATGCTTGGCATTGTTTTTATACTATAAGAACACTAAGTATTAAAAAAAATATCCGTCCCATGAGAGAATGTCATTAACTCCAGCGCGAGCGAGCAACATCTAAAATTTTCTTGTATTCATTGAAAATTTTGTACCTGCTGTTGGCATCTGTAACACAACTCTCTTGAATTAAAGAACCGTTTTGAATTTACACATACAATTCCTGAGTCACGCATTGAGAAACGATAATTCAACATACTTAAGTTAACTAGTCAGTGTACCGAAAAACAACCAGCACGTCCGAGACAACCATCTGACCCTAAGAATGTAAAATACAATTTATTAAAATCTAAGACCAGAGTTACCTTATAGAGAAACACAACTCAAAACCAAAGCAAAGGAGACGCCCTTGTTTCCTTGATCGCTAATAGATTTCCCCTTCAACCAGCCATTACTTAGGGTTATAATTCACTTGTGTTCTGTGTCTATGAATGAAACGTGTTATCTATAAATGGGCTGGGTATGCCATCACGGTTATACGAGTACGATATTTCTTATAAAAGTTTATATTACGTATATGTGTTTCCACTAAACCCTTTTACTACCAATACATATCTCACACAATCCCATAATCTTTTTTCTTATTTATAAAATTTTAAAATCTACATTACTAATCTAAGATCTCAAAATAAATAATGTTTACCTTGAATTACTTGACCAAATAAACATATTGTGCCCTTTTAAAATCAACACTCGCAACTCGCAAGCTAATCTAAGATCTCAAAATAAATAATCTCCCAACTCGCAAAACTATACCGTCATTGGAGTAACCACAACTTATTTAAGTATCTTTCCCTTTTTTTTCCGTAATATCCTTCCTTTCATGTCTGAATATATAATATGTGATGAAAATAACGAACAATCTTGCCTTATTCCTTGTACAATTATGGAGTTTAGACTGTTTAGTGATAAACGGTTTCACCTCATTTAATCATCATGTATTATCTATTTTATTATTTCCACATAAATATCACAGTAAGTTATCTTGTTCCAAAATTGCAAAGCGAACATTTCTTCAATCATTTAATATCAATGCATGCATGACATTAATGATATAACATTTGTTTACATTTAATTATTCCATTCTTTTAATAGTTACTTGCCACTACATCTTTGCATCATGCATCTATAACACGAAATACACACCCCCTACAAGGCCGGAGGTCCTTTTCTACCTTTGACAGAACCAGAAGCAGCCTCTTAACCTTTGGTAGGGGTAGGGTTGTATACGTCTTAACCTCCCCCATAGACTGTGGAAGACGGTATTGGGAGTAACTTACTTTTCTTTAGATAACTTATTTTATATTTTTACCAACGGGCATTTGGTCCAATGGTATGGAAGTTTTACCCTCCTAGGCAAGGTCTCATGTTCGAGTCTTGTCTAGGGCGATAGGGGTTTCCTCCCGCGTGTGTAAAGGGAAGGGTGTCATTGCCTTCTGGGCTGGACCCAACCTGGTTGTGTGGGCTCGCTACGCCTTCTGGGCTAGGGGCCATGTAGCCACAAATTGCCGTTCCAAAAAATAAACTTATTTTACATTTTTACCACTTTATAGAAGCAAACTAATTTTTTTTCTTTCACTTTCTTGTGTCATCAAATATCGACCATGACCGCACCTCGTTCTATGTATAAATATTCATTCTGCTAAATATAACTTCAACTTACCAACCCAGAATAATTAAAAGCAACTGGCAAACTAACATCTTTTCCATCTTAAAAATTGAATAACCATTCAAAACCTATATATCTTATTCATATGTTAGCCAAATCACATTATTATTATCTATAGATCAAAACATCACCACCATGATATTTTTTTCCTTTTATTTATTCTTTGTAATCTGTAAAAGCCAACAACAATTTTTTTTTCTTTTCTCTCTTTTTTTTCATATAAGTTTTGATGCTCCCTTTTACAAAACTGTTCCATGATCACCAAAATTTCTTACTAGATCATCTCTTAAGACTCTTTTATCCTAATATCACACGAATCCAATATCAAACACTTCAAATCAAGCATTATAGTCTTGTAATAGTGTGATCATTTCAACTCTATTTTCTTCACGTATTTCATATCCTAGTACATGTAACATGATTCTTTATGTTCTCCGCTTAATCTTATAGCCTAAAATTAGTCCGACTGTATACTCAAATAGCTTGATAACATTGTTTTCCGACCGTATACTACAATAGTTTGATAATATTATTCTCTAATAAATTATAAATAGTTATAACTATTACTAGTACAAAAAACGTCTTTTAGACCTCCATATAAAGTCCTTCTATGAAAAACACACGTCTAAAAGACAAATTAGCCCACCCATCTAAATAAGAAAAATATATTTAGACGGAGTAAATGAAATAATCCGGTCCATAAAATACCTCTTTTAGACCTATTACTTACATATCCACGGGTCATAAACTTTTGGGACTTTTTGTTGGGATTTAGTTTCATTTTGGTCTTTTAACTTTTCAATCTTGTGCCAAAACACAGTCACCATACATTTCTAGATCTAAATAGCCATCAAACCATAACCACTCCAGTGTCACCTACCCCACCATTGGTGAAACTCCACACCACCACCGTTTGACCGGTTACGAAAACCTGACGAGCATAGTCACCTACCACCGCCGCTCATACGTAACCCATTCTCCAAAACATCGGCGGGAACAAACCCCTCATTGGTGAGTGATCTTAATATTATCATCAAGTTTATATATGTTCCAACTCATATTATTAGTGGTAAATTTGTGAGATTTTGTTATATGTTTGGATTAAGCACTAATCTATTATATACATAAATTTGTGGTAAATTTATCATATATTAGTGATATATTTAATGTGTGAATGATGGAATTAGGGATTGTGGACCAACTGTTGGCTATGTTTAATGGCCAATAAAGACACTAAAAGAAGAATTATGGTCAGTAGATTAGAGTTTTTTTATTCCAACTATTTATAGGAAAGATGGATCACAATAATGAGTGGGTTGGTTATAAATATTAATTTGTATATCTATATTATAAGTCCGAAACCAAATAAGTCTGATATGTGTTTTATTTCTATCGAGCTAAAGGTCCTCGAGGTTAGAACAACTAGACAAGTTTGTTCGAATGACTCCACTGGATTTGTTTCTATTAAGATAAAGACGACGTAGCCTAGATAGACGACCAAGTTCATGAGGAATGGTTCCTAAAGGGTGATGCTAGAACCACAAAAGACTTACAAAAAGTTTTCCACACAATGATGTGTCAAGTAAACTATTGGGTGTATTTAAGAGAGAGAATTAAAAAGTAAGTTAACAATGCCACTAGCTTTATGACAAGTCATTTTGTAATTTTTTTTGTATAAATCTCTTTGTGGTTCTAGCATTTCCCATTTATAAATCAATTATTTTTACCAGACAGGTGTGAACTTTATTAATTACTATGGTAGAGTTGATCCACCATGACTTAATAACTTAATATAAATGCATGACATTGTTGGCGAATGTTCTGAGCTGATTGTGGCAAGCAACAAGAGTTGGAATGGAAGTCCTGTTAGAATATGGCAGATTTCTACTAATAATATGAATGAAATTGAGGACGTGATAATTACTGTTCTTAAAAAATATTAGCCCCCACTATTTACGCTGGTAGGATTCGTGACTACTTCTTAGGATTCGACCTCAAAATAGAACTTTATACAGCGTACGTACATAAAGTTAAATGAACATCAAATATATGTATTTTGTATGTATCGAATGAAATGAAAATGCTAAAATGAGATTACCATTTATAGGTATTATTGTGACTCTTTAAATAATTAAATGGACATAATTAATAGTCACAATGATTCTCATGTTTCAAACACATTCTTTTAATGCTTCTAACAAATATGTTTTCAAAAAGAAGAAACACCTTCCTTTTAATGCTTACGTTTCAAATAAACACAACCCTTTCAATTGATTTTGACGTTTCTTTGAAACGTTTCAAACATTAAAGAAAACGACACAGTTGTTTGTAAACATGAATCATTAATATTAATGTATACATATTTAATAACATTAATTAATATAGTATATGTTTTTTTAATATCTTGAATTAGTCATGCAAACATTATATTTATAAAATATAGACCACCATAATTAATCAATTCAAGATATAACAATTGAACATATTTATAATCACATTGTTCTCATTCATTTGTCTATGTGGATACATACAATATATAATTGTTAATAAAAAAAACTCATAACTTTCAACAATCCTTCACTTGGGTTTTATTAACATTATCCAACATATTATGCATAAATTAAGATAGCTTTCGCTTTGAACCTTAACATAGTGTATATCTTTCAAATAGCCTAACATAATCAATGGCGGCTTTATAGCATTTGAGCCATGATTCTTAATGTCAGACTCGAAAAAATAACACACATAATATGTTAAGTTGATGTTCATAACATGGTAGCACTATTATGGCTATGTGCTAATCCTAGTTTCATGGATATCTCCAAAAGTAAAACTCACTTTTGTAGGAACGACACCATTCCTTATATCCACATAGGTGAAGCCCTTTTAATTACCAAAGGTACACTTCATTAAGAGCACAAATACTCACCCTAACATAATTACTCACTATTTAGCATTCAAACTAAACCAGTGTCCAGCTGGTAATCAACAACTTGTTTTTACCACATTGAACCTTTAAGTAGATTTTAGTCTAAGTAAAGGTTGGGTTCCCATTGTTTCCAACTTTACTCAATGCGTTTCAAACCCATCTCTCTTGTAGTTCCAAAGACTGTTTTTTGGAAGACCTTTTGTAAACGAATCCGTAAGATTCATACAAAAGCATATATATTCAATAGTTATTATCCCATTCGATATTAACTCTTTGATATAGGCATGTCTAAGGCTAATGTGTCTAGACTTTCAATTATACACTTTACTGTATGCCCTTGATAGCGTTGATTGACTATCACAATGTAAGGAAATGGCAGGCATCAGTTGTGGCCATAATTCTATGTCTAGCAACATATTTCTTAGCCATTCTGTTTCCTTACCCGCGGCTGCAAGTGCTAAAAACTCAGCCTCCATGATGGAATGTGTAATACATGTTTGTTTCTTTGATCCCCAACAAACAGCCCCACCACTAAATGTAAAAATCCAACTAGTTATGGATTTACTATCACTACTGCCAGTTATCCAACTAGCATCTGATTATCCCTCAAGTATAGCACGAAAACGATCATAATACAAAGCTAATTGTCTAGTTCTTTTAAGATAACCAAAAATTATTCCAATTGCTTTCCAATGATCCTGACTTGGGTTACTCGTATATCTTCACAGTTTGCAAACAACATATGCAATATCAGGTCTAGTACAATGTGTAGCATATATTAAACAACCTATTACACTTGCATATTCTATTTGAGCAACAACTCTTTCATTATTCTCTACTAGTTTACAAGATGACTCATATGGGGTGTTTGCTTCCTCTATATTCAAATGTTGAAACTTGTCTATAATCTTATCAATGTAATGACATTGATTTAAAGCATAACCCACACTATGCCTTTTAACCCTTATCCCCCAAAATAGTATCAACCTCATTCATGTCTTTCATTTGAAAGCATGAAGACATAAACTTCTTAATTTCATTGATACCTTTCATATTGGTTCCAACAATTAATATATCATCTACATAAAGGCATAGGATGACACCATAATCTTTTGTAAACTTAGAATAAATACATCTATCAAATGAACTATGGGTAAAACAATTTGAAAGTACAGACTTATCAAATTTATCATGCCACTGTTTAGGTGCTTGTTTTAACCTATATAAAGATTTATTTAATTTGTAAACTTTATTCTCATGACCAGGCAACACAAACCCTTCAAGTTGTTTCATATAGACTTCTTCATCTAAGTCACCATTTAAAAAGGCAGTTTTAACGTCCATTTGATGTATAGGTGATTCTAGCTACCGGTGCATATGTATCAAAGTAATCAACTCCTTGTCTTTGACTAAAACCTTGAAATACCAACTTAGCTTTAAAAGTTTGAATGGATCCATTTGTATCATATTTAATTCTAAATACCCATCTACATCCAATTGCTTTAGAACCTGAAGGTAAATCTGAAAGTTCCTAAGTATTGTTAGATACTAAGGAAATCATTTCCTCATCAATTGCCTCCTTCCAAAATGCAGAATTCCTAGAGGTTATAGCCTTTTTATATGTTTTAGGTGCATCCTCTACATTAAGTAGAACTGTTATTTTATTAACAACATTATTCTCATTATCACCTTCAAGAAGGAAGATAATAGCTTGAGAATCAATAAAATCAGGATCCAAGTTTCTTTCCTTTCTAGCCCTTTCACTTCTTTTAGGTGCATTAGAAGATTCTACCATATTCCTCTTATTGTTAGAGTTCAAATTTGGACCAGAAATATCTTGTGGGATTTGAGTCACAATTTCATTTGTGCTTGTTGAATCATGACGAAATTTATTCTTAAAGAAATCTACATATCTTGATTTAACAATAACATTTGAATTTAAATCTAAACAACGATAAGATTTGGAATCTTTTGCATATCCCACAAATTCACTTTTTAAACCTCTAGGTCCTAATTTAGAAGTATTAGGTAAGGGAACCTTGTAATAGACTAAACAACCCATACTCTAAAATAACTAATATTAGGCTTTCTACCCTTTCAGATTTCATAAGGATACACGTTTAGTTTTTTTTCAATTATTCTATTACTTACATGACATGTTGTAAGCAAGGCCTTCACCCCATAAATTATTTGGCAAGTTTGCACTGACTAACATAGCATTAATCATATCTTGCAAAACTCTATTCTTCCTCTCAGCAACACCATTCTGTTGAGGTGTATATGGTGTTGTTCTTTGTTGAATCAAACCTTGTGATTCACAATAGGAAGAAAATTCGGTGGAAAAGTATTCACCACCTCTATCACTTCTTAGAATCTGTATCTTTTTGCTTCTTTGGTTTTCTACTTCAGCCTTATAAATTTTAAATGTTTCGAAGGCCTGATCTTTTGATTTCAACAAATAAACATAGGTATATCTAGAGAAATCATCAAAGAAAGTTATGAAATACCTATTTCCTTCTCTAGTTAATTGTCCATTCAATTCACATATATCAAAATGTACTAACTCTAAAATTTCAGATTGTCTATCCACCTTAGGAAAAGGTTTTCTTTTTATTTTCGCTTGAATGCATATTTCACATTTATCTTTATGTTCACCATTATAGGATATAACTGTCTTATTTTAACATATCTTTCATAGTCCTATAATTTATATGTCCTAAACGATTGTGCCATAAATTGAAAGTAGAGCATTCAATATTAAAACTGGAAATAAAATTGCAATCAGGCAAATAAGCAGGACTAGTAATTTTATTGATATTGAGTTTGAACATGCCATCACAAGCATACGCTTTTCCTATAAATACATTGGCTTTGGATATAATCACTTTGTCCGATTCTATCACAGCCTTAACCCCACTTTTACAAAGTTTAAAACCAGTATGTTAGGAACATGAAGAACATTCATAAGGGTTAACTTCTTTCAAAATGTGAATTGGATCTCCACGTTTCCTATGCCAATAACATTTGAAGTATGATTGTCACCCATCATAACTTCATATCCATCTTCAGTTTCCTTATAAGTTTTGAACAAGTCTCTATTGTTGCAAACATGTGTAGTTGCACCAGAATCATACCACCAATCATCAGTTGTTGTCACACTAGCCATATGCAGTTCCTGAATCATTCTAATGTTCATTTCAGAAACCATAGCAGTGCGGTCTGTGGTATCAACTTGTTCCACTGCATTAGCAGATTCATCCTTCTTGTTTGAATTATGATTTTTCTTCTTGGGATTCTTGCAGTAGCGTTTGATATGTCCTTTTTTACCACATTTGTAACACACAACCTCAGATAATGGTTTCTTGTCTTTCTTGTTGTCCTTGGATGAATTCCATGTACCCTTCCTCTTCTTGTCATTTCCTTTGTTGTTCGTTCCTAAATCAACATAATTAACCTTAGAACTTGATGCACCATTCAAATTCTTTTCACGAATACGAGTTTCCTCTTCAATTTGTAAATGTTTCTGAATCTGATCCAAAGTAAAATCCTCTGAAGTTTGCATCAATTTCTTTCTGTAATTATGCCAAGAAGATGGTAACTTGGTAGTGATGGCCCCAACTAATAACTTTTTAGGGATTTCAATGTTAAGATTTTTGAATTTAGAAACCAAAATAAGAAATTCATAAACTTGATATAAAATAGACACATTATCTTCCATGGCAAATTCAAAGAATTTAAAAGTGATAAACTTATCTGCCGCTTCCTTTTCAGCGGTGTATTTTTCTTCAAGAGAATTCCATATTTCCCTTGCAGAAGTCATTGGTGTGTATAGATCATATCTAGGATTTTCAATCAAGATATGAACCAGTTGGATTTTGTTATCATGTTAATGATTATATTTTGTTTTATGTGAAGTATCCACGAGAGGAGGACACGATCATAATTAATCGCAACACATTCGTATACCTTTTTTTAGTGCCTAGGTATAAAAAAATAAGTTAAACATATGTGTATCACAATTAATCGCAACAGATTCGTATACCTTTTGAAGACTTGGCTTGCATGAGTACTCGTTTTAATAACCATGAAGTGCGCTTCAACGAAAATGGAATCATAGACCGCGCAAACAATGGAATTATCCAAACGATCTGACAAATAGTGCGCATGTGGTTAAAGCGCCCCTAGCTGGAAGGAGCGCGTGGGTTAATTGTTCAACACGTTGATTATTGGTGCGCATGAAACAATCTGCACGTGAAAGATGATGCGCACGAAAGCTTGTGTGTCATTTTGTTACATGTCATAAATTTGATAAAATGAGCGCGTGAGTTGAAATATTGTTGACTCATATAAGTCAAATTTACTCGTGTATGGTTCTTCTCTAAGTACAAAGTAATTTTTTCAATCTAATATTCTAGCTTAATACTGATATTTCAATGTTTATGAGGTACATGAACTGTTGTTGTCTTGTTATATTTTGTAGGGTTGGTTTTGGATGTAAGATGCATACAAGCCTAAGACTTTGTTGAGTTGTGAAGACTGCTCTAGGCTTCGAGCAGAAGGCTCTAGGCTCCGAGCAGAAGGCGGTCATGTTGATCTGACGAATCGTAACGGAGGTAGGACTCTGTTTACGCAAATGCTCATTGGGATCCAACTTTTAAGTAGAGCAAAAGAAGATTGACAAAGGCTCTAAAAGTTAGGCTCTGAGAGGCTCCTTCCCGCTCGTTAGAAACTTTTAGACGATGGACTCATCCCATATGTAGTTAGCCGCGCTTTAAGATGCAATCTTAGGGAGCAAGTTACCATTATGGTTTCACACTTATATATACCCCTTAATGTAATTGTAAATGTGTATCTCTTATGTGTGTGTGCATACCATAATATTAAAATCTCCATAAGCATTGTTTGTATTCTTTGTTTGTTCGTCGATGTGCGCAGGTGTGATATCCTCAACAAAGTGGTATTAGAGCCCAGGTTACAATAAACAATGGCAGAAGACTGGAAGATAGAGATCAAAAACTTTAAGGGTCATGATTTCGGGTTCTAGAAGATGCAGATTGAAGACTATTTGTATTAGAAGAAGCTTTATAAGCCTTTGGCAGAAGCCAAACCTACAGGTATGAAGGCTAATGACTGGATAGCAGTGTGGCCATGTTATCATTGGTGAAGAACATATCCTACAACGTTGTTAAGGACAAGACTACATACGGCTTAATTAAGGCTCTATCTAATATGTACGAGAAACCTAGTACGTTAATAAGGTGTTAATATGAATATTAAGGAAGGAGCCACTGTTGTAGAACATGTGAACGATTTTAAAACAATCTTATCAAGGTTGGATTCTATTGAAATTAAATTCGATGATGAAGTACAAGCTGTGTTACTCTTCGTTGCCCGAGAGTTAGTCAGGCATTGTTGTAGCAATTAGTGGTTTAACTGAAACTACTAAGCTTATGTTTGATAATATTCCTAATTTAATTATTGGGGGAATATCTATAGGAAGACATCCAAAGAGTACTCAATCTCTTTGTTAAGTGCAAAAAAGAAAGGCAAGGGAAGAAATCAAGACAGAGGGTAGATGCAGAAAAGAGATAAATCTAAATCAAATAAGAGATGTCAGTCCAAGAACATGAAGGTATCATGTATTGGAATTATGACCAGAAATGACACTTTTAGAATTAGTGTTCGAAGCCTGTAGCCTCTAAAGATAAGGAGGTTAACATGACAGTTAGAGACTCTGATGACGCATTGGTATGTTGCGTCGAGAATACGAATGAGGATTGTATTGTGGATTTTGGTGCATTCTTTCATGCTACCTACAACAAGGAAGAGTTATAAATGTTTAGGCTACACTCCGATAAGGTTCGTTTAGCAGATGACAAGATGGTAAACATTGCAGGTGTTGGGGATGTTGTCCTTCAAACTTATTTTGGTATAAGTTGGACTACATAGGATATTAATAAGCTATATTCAAGGCCTAATGAAAAGTTTAATCTCTGTTAGGCAGCTTGATGAGGAAAGTTACAATGTAGGCTTTAAAGACCAGCATTAGAAGGTTAATAAAGGTAGTTTAGTGGTAGCTTGTGGAAACAAACGTGAAAGCGTGTATATGGTTGAGGTACCTTCCAATGGGACAACCCAACTATTAATGGCAGGGGCAACGCTACTCTATTGTACTAGAGGCTTGGGCAAATAAGTGAGAAGTGTATAAAGATTCTAGCTTCCAAGGGTAGGATCCCAGATTTTCAAAAGGCAAGTGTAGGATTATGTAAGCCATGTGTATTGGGGAAACAAAAGAAGGTAAGCTTTGTAAAGTCTGGGAATACAAGGAAACTACAAAGGTTGGAGCTAGTTCATATGGATGTCTATGGCCCTACATCTATTGCATCAATAGGCAGATCCCACTACTATGTAACGTTTATCGATGACAACAACAGGAAGGTATGGGTTTATTTTCTTAAAAATATATATGAGGTATTCAACACTTTTAAGAAGCAAAAAGCTGCATTAGAGAATGAAACAAACCTTCAGGGTGAAGTGTTTGAAATTCGATAATTATAGAGAGAATAGTAGCAGAGAGTTCGATGATTATTGTGCTAAGAGCTTGATTAAGATGCTCAAGACAGTTCTAAAAATATAGAACAATGTTGCTGAAAGAATGAACCGAACATTGAATAAGAGAGCGAAGAGAATGAGTCTTCATGCAGGGCTCCCAAAGATGTTCTAGGCAGATTTAGTTAATACAACAGCTTACTTAATTAATCATAGACCCTTCATGCATTTAAGGTTTCGAATTCCAGAAGATGAATGGCATGGAAGGAAGTTAGTCTCGCACACATAAAGATATTTGGGTGTGACTCCTACACGTTAAGGTGAAAAATGTTGCAAGAGATAAGTGATGTGCGGTGATTGAAAACCAAAGTTTTACAATCCTAATAGGCAGTGTACCTAATTTTTGTAGTGTGGTATATACAAGACTCAGGGGATTCATCGTTCTCTAGGGGAATAGTTTACGTAGCTTTGAATCAAATGTCAATAAGGTTTAAGGATTGAGAGAAGATTATTTTTGTGTTCTTATGATTTTTAGAAAGAAAGTAAAATCTCGGTTTTGAAAGGGTTTTGATTAAACTACTAACTACTCCTAATTCTTTTCTAATTGAATAAAAGTAAAGGTGATGGAAAACTCTTATGGTTAAACAAATGGGTTTACCTAATCATGCACTACTTCCTAGTTGTCATCTCTAATTTCATTACCCGTCATCCTCGTAATGGAATGTGTGAGTATCTAAATACTTAAATACCTAACTTAGAATCCACCCAAATGGAAAGGTAGTATGAAGACTATTGCATGGTATGATCTGGATGAAGGTTAATTTGATCATTGATTAACTTCATAAAATAGTAGAAATATATAGTTTTACAGGGATAAGGCTTTGAGCCCAAGACAACTAATCATATTAAAATTATAGCTAATTATGACTAATCATTCCAAACATAAGATGCCTAATTTTAGAAAGAGACCACTATATGTCAACAAATACGCCTCTGCAGTTGGAGCGGGAGTAGGTTGTACGCTCAAACTATATAGAAATTCTTCAAACAATACGGAAGGTAGTCCCTTCGTGAAAATATTGACATATTAGAAACAAGAGGGCACATGTAGAACTCTAACCTGACCAGCGGTAACCATATCCCAAACAAAATGAATATCGATCTCAATGTGTTTCGTCCGTTGATGTTAAACAGGGTTGGCAGACATATAAACAACACTAACCTTATCACAGTATACAAGAATTGTGGTCGATAAAGGAGTGTGTAACTCACAAAGAAGATTACAAAGTCATGCTGTCTCTGCCACAATGTTAGCAACACCTCGGTATTCAGCTTTGGCACTAGAGCGTGAAAGAGTGTGTTGTCGTTTAGCGGACTAAGATAATAAGTTATCACCCAAAAAGACACAATAACCTAAGATTGACCTGCGTGTAGATGGAGAACCCTCCCAATCAGCATCAGTATAACCAACCACAGAGGTAGTGGAGGATGCATATAGGTGAAGCCTAAATCGAAAGTACCCTGAACATATCGCAAGATATGCTTGAGAGCGGCTAAATGTGGCTCTCTCGGATTATACATATAAAGGCAAATCTACTGAACTACATAAGACAGATCTGGATGTGTAAATGTGAGATACTGAAGTCCTCTGCAATACTTCAGTACAAAGTAGGATCCTAAACTGGAACCCCGTTCAGACCCAGTTTGGACTCTGTATCAACTAGTGTCCGAGAGGGGTTACAATTAACCATGTGAGCACGCTTAAGGAGCTGAAAAGTGTACTTTTGCTGAGATAAAAATAAACCTATAGAGTGAAGAACAACAGAGATACCAAGAAAATAATTAAGTGCCCCGAGGTCAGTCATGTCAAACTCATGATGTAAAGAATTAATACGATGAAGAAGAAGTGTTGTAGAAGAAGCCGTAAGAATAATATAATCCACATATAAAAGAAGATAAGCAACCTAAGATCCCTGTTATAAATAAATATAGAAGAATCGCAACGACTATGATAAAATCTAACCCGTGTGGCATAACCTGCAAAACACTGAAACCAAGCACGAGGTGCTTGTTTCAGTCCATATAAAGATCTCTGCAAACGATAACCATGGTTAGGGAACCTAGCTTCAACAAAACTAGATGGCTAATGCATGTAGACAGTCTCAGATAAATCACCGTTACGAAAAGCATTCTTTACATCAAGTTGGTGAATCGGCCACTTCCAAGACACAACAATGCTAAGAACCGTGCAAATAGTTGTTGGTTTGACGAATCTATACATTACATGGGTGATGATCATTTTGCTCCTGTTCATGGAAAAGGAAGCGTAGCATTAGAATTTATTTTTGCAAAAACTATTACTTTGTTTAATGTGTTGTATGTACCTAAACTTCGTAAGAATTTAGTTTCTGGTCCTATGTTGAATAAGTGTGGATACAAATAGGTGTATGAATCCGATAATTATATCTTGTTAAAGTCTGGTGTGTTTGTAGGATTTGGGGTTATTATAACAATGGTATGTTTATGTTGAACTTGAATAAAGTTCCTGATGATTCATATTCTGTTTATATGTCTTCTTCTACTATTGTTAATTCCTCATTATGGCATGCTTGTTTAGGACATGTGCACTATAAAAGAATGCTTGAATGTCTAAAGATGATTTAATTCCTGCTATTGATGAAAATCAGGAAAAATGTACTACTTGTGTGTTAACAAAAATTACTAGGAAACCATTTCAAAGTATAACAAGGAAATATGTCATACTTGAGTTCAAACATAGTGAATTGCAACAAAATGACTTAATTAAAACCTTACGTACAGATAGAGGTTGTGAATATTATGATCCTGTATTTTTCCAATCTGTAGGAATCATTCTTGAAACTACAGCTCCTTACACGCCACAGCAAAATGATGTGGCTGAAAGGAAAAATAAAGCTCTTAATAAAATGGTTAATTTCATGTTATCTTACTTGAGTTTGAGTGAGGGGTTCTAGGAAGAAGCCATGTTAACAGCTTGCTATTTATTGAATAGGGTTCCTAATAAAAGGAACAAGACTACCACGTATGAAGTTTGGTACAAGAAACAACCTAACTTGTCATATATACGAGTTTGGGGTTGTAGGGTCGTAGTTAGGCTTCATGACCCAAAAAGGAAAACCTTGGGTGAAAAGGGTATTGATTGCATCTTTGTTGGATATGCTGAGCATTCCAAGGCATATAGGTTTTATGTTAATGAACCTAATGATTCTGTTTCTATAAACTCAATTATAGAATCAAGAGATGCAATATTTAATGAGAACCATTTCTCTTCAATACCTAGACCAAAAGATGTTATACCAAATTCTATTGAATCTTAAAGGGATGATCTTTTTGATGATGTACCAAGTGAAATTCTTGAACCTCGTAAAGGTAAAAGAGTTCAGAAAGCTAAATCATATGGTTCTGATTTTTAGCTATATTTAGTTGAGGGAGTGAGAGATCAAGTTGGATCACAATACTCTTACTGCTTTACCATAGAGAAGGATCCTAGAACCTATGATGAAGCTATGCAATCTCGAGATGCTGCTTTCTGGAAGGAAGCAATTGATGATGAGATTGGTTCTATTATGGAAAATAATACTTGGGTCTTATCTGATTTACTACCTGGTTGCAAACCTTTAGGTTGCAAATTGATCATCAAAAGGAAAATGAAAGTCGATGGAACAATTGACAAGTTTAAAGCTGGATTGGTAATCCAAGGATTTAGACAAAAGGAAGGAATCGATTACTTCGATACCTATGCACCAGTTGCTCGTATCACTACTATTAGACTGTGATTAACTTTGGCTACTATTCACAATCTAGTGATCTATCAAATGGATGTCAAAATAGCATTCTTGGATGGTGATTTGGATGAAGAAGTGTAAATGAAGCAACCGGAAGGATTTGTTATGCCGGGTAATGAGCATCAAAGGTGTGTAAGCTGGTTAAGTCATTATATGGTCTAAAACAAGCACCTAAACAGTGGCATCAAAAGTTTGTTGAGGTTGTGTTGTCCAGTGGTTTTCTTCTAAACCAATCCGACAAGCGTGTATATAGCAAATTTAATAGCTCTAATAAAAGTGTTATAATTTGTCTATATGTTGATGACATGTTGATTTTTGGCACCAACAAAAATCAAGTTTCTTTAGATGCGGCGACCTGAATCATCTTATTGGAGAATGTCAAAAACCACCGAAAGACAAGAACCAAAGAGCTTTTATCGGATGTTCTTGGAGTGATAGCGGTGAAGAAGATGATGAGAAGGTCAATAACTAAGCATGTATAGTAGCTTAAGTACCAAATGAGGTATGTTCCGAATCCTCTTACTTTAGTGATGAAAACTCATCAATAGATGATTTATCTCTTGATAATGAATATGCTAAACAATGGAAAATGAGCTTAAAGATAATCACTAAAAACAAAAGAATAAAAGCCACTAGAAATAGCTTAGAAAAAGAACTTAGAGAATTAAAAGATAAATTATCCACACTTGAGAAAACAAAGGAGTTGACCTCGAATGCAAAAAATGTCAATCACTAAAGATTGAAAATGAAAAGCTTAAAGAAGAAGCTCTTAAACAAACAAAGTTTGAAAAGAGCACACATTGCTTAAATGAAATGTTAAATAATCAAAAACCCTTCGATGATAAATTAGGTTTAGGGTTTAATTGATTTGAAGGCATCCTCTAATGGCGGTCCCATAAATATAGGCGGCCCCTATAGTGAACAGGCGACCCACAAAAAAATTATGGGACCGCCAGCAGCTACGCATGGATCTGAGAAAAGTATCTTTTCAAAAATCTATTTTGGGTCCTACACCAAAACACATAATAGTGAACAACGTCAGAGTTCTCGTTGCAAATGATAATGTAGTTAAACAATTTTACAAACCATTGTCAAAACCCGGAGTTGGATTTTCAAAACCAAACTTTAGATCAAAAACTCCACCACCTAGAAGAGTCAATACTAATCATGCTCGTGCTAAAACACCGCAACCAAAAAGGAACGTTGGTCAACAAAACCAACCTCATGGCTTTCTCGTAACTTGAAACAACTTTCCTCGTCAAAGTTATATGCCATGGGAAATGTGTCTTCCATTTTGACATCCCAACCAATTGCATCAAATGCAAGGGATGTTTAGCACTAACAACTTTGGACCCATGAGATATTGGGGACCAAATGTTTGAGTTATTGTCTTATATAAATAGATATGCCTTGGAGTCGACTTGGAACCCGATGAATGGATTAAAGATAGCGGATGCTCTAAACATATGACGGGTAACCGAAAGCTCTTCTCCACTTACAAGGCATACAATAGAGGTAATGTCATTTTTGGTAGTAATCTTCGCGGTAACATCATTGGCAAAGGTATGATTTCTAATGACTCTCTTAAAATAGATAATGTAGAACATGTTGATAACTTATGATTTAACTTGCTAAGTATAGGAAAAAAATGTGATAATAACTGTAGAGTAACTTTCTCTAAACATGATAGCGAAATCACTATGGACTGTAAAGTCATAGGTAGAGGTATTAGGAAGAAAGGCTTATATGTGATGAAATTAGAAAAAATAAGCCAAAAGACAAAATTTATCTTGCAACAATTGATGAAAATTCCACATTGTGACATAGGAGATTAGGTCACGCTAATATGCGTCTCATTCAATCGTTAGCATCTAAGTAACTAGTTAGAAACTTACATAAGCTTAAGTTTGATCAACGTTTTTGTGATTCTTGCCAAATTGGAAAACAAGCTCACGCTAGTCACAAAGCTAATAATATAGTCTCAATGACTAGAATCCAAAACCAATTAGGATGTACAATAGTGTCAATAAGAACCGACCACGATAGAGAATTTGATAATGAGGTGCAATTTGGAGAGTTTTATAATGCTAATGGTATTACACATAACTTCTCGGCTACACGCACTCCTCAATCAAATGGCGTGGTTGAAAGGAAAAATATGACACTTCAAGAAATGAGTATGACTTTGTTGAACGAGCAATCGTTACCAAAAACGTTTTGGTGTAATATCGTAGATACTTCAACATACATTCTCAATCGAATCCTAATTAGAGTCATCCTAGGAAAAACACCTTATGAACTCTTGACAGGTAGGAAACCTACTCTTGACTATTTTAGAGTTTTTGGAAGCAAGTGCTTCATTTTAAACACCAAAGACTACCTTACCAAGTTTGAGCCAAAGTCATACGAAGGTGTCTTTTAAGGTTAATCACAAAATAGTAAGGCATACATCATCCTTAATAAACACACTAGGAAAATTGAAGAATCACTCAACGTGACATTCAATGAAACTCTTCCACCCTCTAAGACATCACCCTTGGTGGATGATGATGTAGATGAAGAAGAAGCAATTTAGGTTACCTAAAAGAAAAACTTAGAAAATGACATTGAGGATAAAACTTTAAAGATTGAGGAAATAGTCAATACTAAGGAATCTGAGTTAAATTGAATCAAGGGGTTTTTGGGAAAGTTGTTTGCATGCGTATGCATGTACAATTCATATATTCATATTTTACTTTTTTTTTTTTACATGTATTTGAATTTGTATTAATAGGTTTTGGTTGATCACGTCTAACATGGCTCCACAATGTGCAAGTGCAACTCCCCTCATGGGAGCTGGTAGTTCGAAATTTAATTGCAAATAGTGAAAAGAGCATTTTGGGTGAGGTTATGAAAATAACGAGTCAGAACGAACAGTTCTTTTTGTACGAGTTATGTTCATCAAATGTGTGATTCGCTCGACCAATTGGATATTTTTTGTTTAACTTTCTAGATCTAATTTTTTAACACCCAAATTTTAGAAGCTAACAAGCAGATGGAAAAAACAGACTACATAATTTTCATACAAGTTAATTTAGGCTTATCCATCTAGTCATTCTAATTTATGGTTTCCTGCTAAGAGCATGTGTAATGCATAGTGCAATGCAGGGTTCAATACACTTTCACGCCATCATCACATCAACATATAAACTTTTATATAAAACCTCCACAATGCATTGAACTTAACACAATTTAATCTATTACTACATCATTAAACTTTTTTTCATTAACTAAAATAACTAACAAAATCATTTAAAATAAAATAAAAAACGTTTACTTTTAAAAAATACAATAGTAAAAAAAATGCAAGAATATTTGCAAAATGTTAAAAAAACTAATTTTAATAACCAATGCATGTCATAATTATATTGAGAAGAATGTAATTAATTGGGTTTAAAATATAACAAA
Source organism: Tanacetum coccineum (assembly GCA_026074375.1). Taxonomy (NCBI): domain Eukaryota; kingdom Viridiplantae; phylum Streptophyta; class Magnoliopsida; order Asterales; family Asteraceae; genus Tanacetum; species Tanacetum coccineum. The sequence continues at coordinate 37,354 of BQNB010015228.1, read as the reverse complement.
ATGGTCTTGGGTCCATCATACCGTATAAACACTTATTGTTTTGAGAGACACGTACCCTCATTAAATGCACGACAAGGTGGCAACACCTACAATGGATTGCACCTTATAAACAATCTAATATGTGTTTGCCACCCTGGCCCATTGTGGATGGCCTTATAAGTAGGATCCATAAACAAGATAGAATTCTTATCTCACCGCCTATCGTGTTCTTGCACAGAGGTTTGGATTAAAGAAAATCATATTGCAGTATATATCTTCGTGTGACTAAAGTCGAAGCTCTAATAGTCGACGGCATGAGGAGAGGGGTAGACCTAAACTTAGGTGTAAGGATAGACTTAAGCAGGACATGTAGGAGTTCCTCTTGTCCGAGGACATAACCTGAGATTGGAATGTGTGGAGAGATATGAATAGAATATGCGGGTAGCTCGGGAGAGGTTAATTGAGGGTTTGAAGTAATTTTTGCGTTTAGGCTTTATAGGCATCTTGGTTGTTAGAAGGTTTGTGCTAGTTTTTGTGTTTAGGTGTTCTAGGCGTCTTTTAGGTGTTAAGCGGACTCTCTTATTCCATTTTGCTTTGTCTTAGGTATAGGCCCTCTTAGGGTTGTCCTGATTAGTGGTTTGAGGGTTTGAGGTAGATTTTGCGTTTAGGTTTTTTAGGCGTCTTTAAGGCGTTAAGTGGAATCTCGTGTTCCCTTTTGCTTTGCCTTAGGTTTAGGCCCCTTTAGCGTTACCCCGCTTAGCTCTTTGTTGCCCCTTTTAGGCTTGGTTTTATGTTTGCCTCTTAACCTCGTTTCTTTGCTTGTGTTTTTTTTTCTAGTTCTAGTTGCCCTTGCCCGTTTGCATTTATGTGTTTTTTGCTTTATGCTTATTTGCTTATGCTCGTGTCAGTCTTGTTTATTTGCGCTTTACCTATTCTATATTATGTTCTCTTGCGGCGTCTACGTTTTTATGATTTTGTCCTTTTCCCCTTAGTTCTTTGTTACTTTTGTGTATTTTTCCTTTGTATGTTTGTTTGCTTGCTTTTCGTCTTTGTGTTTAGTATCTTATTTTGTTTCTTAATCCATGTTTGTTTGTATGCTTGTGTCGGTCACCCAATAATCACTTCACTTCATTACTAAGAACAAGAAAATAAGCTAGGAGGTGAGAAGATTTGTAGAGAGAGAAAGTAGTGAGAGAAAGTCAAGAGAGAAAAATGGAATGGTTGAATTACTTGCAAATGGAATTCTTACAAATGAACCAACACCCTCTCCATCCTTGGAGAGGGGTATTTATAGTTAACACCAAGAGGCTTTCATGCCTTTGGTATTCTACGGGCCGGGCTCGGGTTTACTTGGGCTTTCGCCCGATACACGTGACCGATTAGATTACAAATAAGAGCCCGTTTACCCGTCTAGCCTATTACAACGTATATTAATTTAGTGACCGAGACCTAATATAATTATGAACGAACTTCCATTGTTCGACTCAATATTTTGAGGCTAACAATCTCCCCCGAAGTGAGTTCATTGTGACACTCCTTCGTGAGATCAATGAGATTGCTTTTGTCGTTAAGCTCTTGTGATCTTTGTCTCTGTCTACGTTGTAGGCTTGTTCCTTCATGCTTTGTGATCTTTGATCTTGAGCCTTTGTCATTGTCTTTAGACTTCGTCTTTTCCGTCCGAGATCTTTAAATCTTTATCCTTTCGTCTTGATCGTCTTTGCCACCTTGCGATCTTGTGTCTTGACCAACATGCTCATACTTTGCATCATCTTGAAAGCTTGCTAACAATCTCCCTTGATAGACTTGATATCTTTGAAGGAAGATCTTGTATATCAGAGTTTGTGCGGAAGTCTTTGTCTTTAATTCTTGAGCTTTCATGATTCTTGAATCTTGATGCTTATAGAATGTCTTTGTAGTTTGAGCATGAGCATGTGGTAATGAATCCGACTTCAGCTGGAATGAGGCATCACCATCTCCATCTTTATGTATCCTGAAATAAAACAGTTAGCAATAAAGCGGGTGGACGAATATGGCTTTGTCATTCGTCCGGATTTGGTTAGATTAACCTCCGGTTCCGTAGGACCGTTTTACAGTATAAATACTGTACCTGTGATCAGGTAGATTCAAAGAATCTCCTTGACAGGGTTTCCAGCTCAAAGCGTAGGGTCTTCTAACACAGATGTATTAGATTTGCCATGCTTGCTAGTTCTCATTACCGGAACGTCTCAAAGCAGACAACACGGTAAGAGTGAATCAGATAGTTACTATCTTTCTGATTATGTCGTCAATTCATTTACTGGACCTTTATCGATATCCAGTTGACACAAGCTTGATTCATATAGAATCTCGCAAGTCACCTACCGCAGTGCTGTTTGATGATGACACTGGAAGGATTTCCATTCGTCATTGTGAATACTAAAGAGTATCACTCTGAATGTTCTGGCAGAATCACAAGGATAATGCGTAGGACTCTTGTTAACAGCTTGTGAACTTAATGATGTTCAACAAGTGTTTGTCATGGAATGTGTCCTAATGAGATTTATTTGATGATCTCTTGGCTCTAGACTCGATTAGTGCATTTTGGTTTTTAGTAATCGGAGGCTGGAGCAGACTGCCACCTATTCAATATTAACTAACTCGGAGTGAGAAAGTTAATAGGCAAATCAATACATCGTGTTAGAAAGATCCTCCGCATTGAGCTGGAAACCTTGTCAGGAGATTTCTTATTTGAATCTACCTGATCATCACAAGTACAATATTTATAACTGTTAAAACGGTCCTACGGAACCGGAGGTTAATCTAACCAAATCCGGACGAATGACAAAGCCATATTCGTCCACCCGCTTTATTGCTAACTATTTTATTTCAGGATACATAAAGATGGAGATGGTGATGCCTCATTCCAGCTGAAGTCGGATTCATTACCACATGCTCATGCTCTCAAACTATAAGCATCAAGATTCCAAGAATCAATGAAAGCTTAAGAATGGAAAGACAAAGACTTTCCCACAAACTCTGATATACAGATCTTCCTTCCAAGATATCAAGTCGTACCAAAAAGGGGGAGATTTTTTAGACAAGCTTTCAAGGCGATGAAAGTGGTGAGCATAGTTGGTCCAAGACACAAGATCACAAGGTGGCAAAGACGATCAAGACTGGAAGGATAAGATTTAAAGATCTTAGAACTAAAGACGAAGTCAAAAGACAATGACAAAGGCTCAAGATCAAAGATCACAAAGCATGAAGGAACAAGCCTACAACGAAGACCAGAGACAAAGATCACAAGAGCTCAATGACAAAAGCATATCTCCAATCGAATCACGAAGAGTGTCACAATGAACAAACTTTCGGGGAATTGTTTAGCCTTAAAAATAACTGATGTCGAACAATGGAAGTTCGTTCATTAATTATATTAGGTCTCGGTCATTAATTAATATACGTTGTAATAGGCTAGACAGTAAACGTGCCACTATTTGTAATCTAATCGGATTCGTGAATCGGGCCGAAAAGCCCAAGTAATCTGAGCCTGGCCCTTAGAATTACTAAAGGGCATGCAAGACTTTTAGTCTATATAATACACTCACCAGTAAGGTGGAGGTTGGTTAGTTAATTCATTTTCTGTAAGAACAATTTTATATAAGCAACCCACTTTTCTCTCTAACTTCTCTCTACATTCTTCATATCTTCCATCTTTATTTTCTTGATCATTTCATGCAACTGGTAATGAAGTGAAGTGATTATAGGGTTTCGACATTAGTGAAGCTAACTCTGAGTTTTAAAGAAGGTTTATAAAAATGTTTCACTTCGTCTTCGCTTGCAATGGGAATTTTAGTATTGTTCATAAGCATAAATTTTGGTCTTGGGCTTGAGTTTAATTTTACTAATTTTTCTTTAGACTCAACCTTTTGTGACTTTACAAAACTTACTTGTTTAGTCTTAGTAGTTGATCCTTTGGTAAAACTAAATCCTAGACCGGTTTTAACTCCGGATGGTTTTTGAAGACTTAATATTTTCTTAAGTGAGTGAGTACTATTATTAAATTGATTAAGCTTAGAAATTTCTTCCTTAATCTTTTCATTTTCAATCCTAAGGTCTTGACATATTTTACATTCTTCATTTTCCTCCTTACCCTTTTCTATTCTTGATAATTTATTTTTTAGTTCTAGTACTTCATTTTCTAATTGATTTTTAATTTGTTTTAGCGATTTATTTTTAGCCATGACTTTTAGACCTACTTTGCATAATCGATTATATTCACTATCTAAGTCTTTTTCATCTAATGATGATTGGTCATCACTAAAGAATTCGGTTTTAGAATTGACCTCATTAGATGTTTTAGCCATAAGACATTTTTCGTCTTTTGTTGTAGTTGAAGCCATAAATCTTGAAGCTGTGTCCGCATCCACATTACTTGAGCACAACTTGCAGATAACGCCACGTATTCAGCCTCTGCTGATGACATTGCAGTACAGTCCTGCTTCTTTGACATCGGGCTGACCTTAACTTTTCACCTTAGCGAACTGTATTCTCCAGAAGTGCTTTGCGAGTATCAAGGCAACCGGCATGATCGGCATCTGAAAAAGCTATTAGTTCAAAGCCAGAACCCTTCAGATACTAGAGTCCCATGTGAATGGTACCTCTTAAGTATCGAAAGATCCTTTAACTCTTTGAGGTGTGTTTCTGTCGGTCTTGCTTGATATCTTTGCACAATAACATACAGCTTGCACTATGTTGGTCCTATAGATGTCAAATACTGAGTGAACCCGGGAGTTTGCTACGGTAGTCAGTTAGATCTAAGGGGTTCACACTCAAGTATGCATTTCTAATTTTGGTTTCCGTAGCACATTGGTGTACAATGCTTTGTCCTTTTTCCACACCATGTTTTTTCAGAATCTCTAAGGTGTACTTGGCCTGATTGATAAAAATACCGCGTGGGGATTGGTAGGTCTGAAGTCCTAAAAAGAATTTCATTTCCCCCATTAAGGACATCTCAAATCTACCATGCATTAATTTTTCAAACGTTTTGAAAATTTAGGGTTTATGGAACCAAAAATAATGTCATCAAACGTAAATCTGCAAAGGAGCATGTCCTCCCCGTATTTTATCTGTGAATAAGGTCGGGTCTATTATTCCTTTAGTAAAACCTTTGGAAATCAGTAATTTTGAGTGAGTTCATCATACAGGCTCTCGTAGCTTGTTTTAAATCCATTATAGAGTTTCTTGACGGTCTTAAACTTTGTTTGGATGATCAGGATTAATGAATCCATCTGGTGTGGCAACATAAACCTCCTCCTCAATGGACCATTAAGAAATTTGCGTTTTCAGGGTATTTTTGATAATTAGAAACGACTTGTGTGCAAGCTATATGCGACCAAAAATCTGACAGCCTTCAAGCGAGCAACTGGACAAATGATTCTTTGAAATCAATCCCTCTTCATGAGCTTAACCCTTTGCTACAAGTCTGCTTTGTTTGCGAATTACAGTTTGGTCTTCTCATCCTTTTTGTTTTACCCATAAACCACTTTTAGTTGATTACTTTCTGCTAAAAGGTTTGTCAACTAGTTCCCAGCTTGCAGTCTGTAAAAATGATGGAAGATTCTTCCTGCATTGATTTCTACATGCAGAATCCGCCATTGCTTCCTTATTGTTTTTGGTTTCAACCATTACCACGGTGACGTTACGAACATACACATTCTAGGATCTGTTGCAAGTTGTCGTCTTCGTTTGTCACTGGCTTAGATAGTTTCCACGAACTTGAGTTAGGCGTGATCTTTTGTCCATCGGTATTCTGAATGTTGAGGTGATTGAAGTTGAGGTATGCACATTTGAATTTACCAATATTGCGTGAGGAAAGATTTCTCAGCATGTTGTTTTGTACCGGTGTACCAAAAAAGGATTGGTAAAATTATTCTGCTTGGATTATCGTGTATTATTCCTCAGCTTATGAAAAAATTTGTTTGCGTTGTCGGTTCAGATGTTAGGGTGGAATATTCGTTAAAGGGGGTGTGTCTTGTGGTAGCAGAATTATTTAACACCCCCAAATTTACACGCAGCTGGATCCAACAAATTTTGGTGTTAATTAACTTAGTACAATAGTCTAAGTCTAAAGACGACTCAATGAGACGTTTTAAAACAAACAAACAAACAACCATTCACTCTTTTCCATATTTATCAGAGTTCAAAAGCGTCGTTAGTCCAAGACGATCTATCCCAACATAAAATAAGTTTTGATTTTAACCACACTAAAACAAGTTTTTTTTTTATGTGTCGAATGGGTTTTTAAATGGTGGACAAAAGTTTTAGGCATTCCTACACACAGTGCCTCCAAGTTCATACTTCAATTACCTGAGATGAACATGCTAAAAGTCAACACGAAGTTTGAAGTGAATTCATAGGTTTGATAATTGATAAAAGAATTGAACACAAGCATAAAAATAATCATATGCCTCATATAGACTTGTTGATCAGACAAGCTAATAAACAACAGTTGCATTGAGCTCGCGACACCGATCCTATGACGAATCCATAATCAATTATTGTTAATAATATAATGAATGCCCCACCAGGCTAGGTTTTTTCGTCATGATTTACCTACTTACATATCACATACAATATGTCCGTACATTGGGAGTGCTCACTTTCCCGGATTCAAACTCACAAAATTCCGAACGGGTTGTCAAGCCCATCGCGTATTAATTGTGATGAGCGGTACCCATCATAGGTAGTTGACGCTCCGATTTGGGGGTCTTATGACTGAAGCTACTCAAGCCAAACATATATTCACATACGGGAAAGCAATTAAGAAGAAAACTACTTGCGTTCGTTTTATAAAAACTAGCATGCATCTCCCTCGCGGGGTTTTATAAATACAGTTTAAAAGTTGAAAGGCGAGGCTATAAACTCACTTGATAATGCCGGAAGAAAATAGATCGGCGATAAACGAACTTGGTCGTCGGCACGTAATCACCCGGAACCTATACAACATGTATGGGTCTTTAGGTTTCTATGTCGGTAAAAATTAATAATGACGACAAAATAGACAAGTATGTATATGTAGGTATGATGATCAAGTTATAATTGTAAATGTTATCGATTCCAAGAGACATGTCGAGAAGAGTATTTTTTGAAACATTTTCTATTTTTTGATTTTGTATTTTCTTTTTGAAATTTTATATTTTTGTATTTTTTTTTTCAAAATATGCACATGTTGATGTTTGATGAACTATCAAGCAGATTTATTTGTCAGAACCTCCAGTTCTGCTGGAGTCAAACATCTCATACCAATTCGCCTGACAAGATATAGAAACCTATCTTCGGGTAAGGCTTTAGTAAACATATCAGCTAGTTGGTATTCAGTTCTGACAAAGTATAATTCAATTATACCGTTTTCAACCTGTTCCTTTATGAAATGATACCGAGTATGGATATGCTTGGTACGGGAGTACTGCACGGGGTTGCATGAAATTGCTATGGCTGATTGTGAGTCACAAAACAATGGTATTTTGTTGTAGTTGAAGCCATAATCTTGAAGTTGTGTCCTCATCCACATTACTTGTGCATAACTTGCAGCTAACGCCACGTATTCAGCCTCTGCGGATGACATAGCAGTACAATCTTGTTTCTTTGACATCCAGCTGACTAACTTATCACCGAGGAACTGTATCCCTCCAGAAGTGCTCTTGCGAGTATCAACACAACCGGCATGATCGGCATCTGAAAAAGCTGTTAGTTCAAATCCAGAACCCTTCGGATACTAGAGTCCCATGTTAATGGTACCTCTTAAGTATTGAAAGATCCTTTTTACCTCTTTGAGGTGTTTTTCAGTCGGTCTTGCTTGATATCTTGCACAATAACATACAGCTTGCACTATGTCTGGTCTACTAGCTGTCAGATACATGAGTGACCCAATTTTGCTATGGTAGTCAGTTTGGTCTACGGGTTTACCACTCAAGTCTGCATCTAGTTTGGGTTTAGTAGCCATTGGTGTACCAATGCTTTGTCCTTTTTCCATACCATGTTTTTTAAGTATTTCTAAAGTGTATTTGGCCTGATTGATAAAAATACCTCATGGGGATTGGTGGATCTAAAGTCCTAAAAAGAATTTCATTTCCCCCATTAAGGACATCTCAAATCTACTGTGCATTAATTTTTCAAATCGTTTAGAAAATTTAGGGTTTGTGGAACCAAAAATAATGTCATCAACGTAAATTTGCACAAGTAGAATGTCCTCCTCGTATTTTATCGTGAATAGAGTCGGGTCAATGATACCTTTAGTAAAACCTTTGGATATCAGGAATTTTGAGAGTTCATCATACCAGGCTCTCGGAGCTTGTTTCACTCCATATAGAGCTTTCCTTAGTCGGTAAACCTTTTCTGGATGATCAGGATCAACGAACCCATCTGGTTGTGCAACATAAACCTCCTCCTTCAATGGACCATTAAGAAATGCCGTTTTCACGTCCATTTGATAAATTGGAAAAGACTTGTGTGCAGCGTGTGCGACGAAAATCCGAACAGCTTCCAAGCGAGCAACTGGAGCAAATGATTCTTCGAAATCAATACCCTCTTCCTGAGCATAACCTTTAGCTACAAGTCGTGCTTTATTGCGAATTACAGTTTGGTCTTCATCCTTTTTGTTTTTCCATAACCACTTTAGCTTGATTACGTTCTTGCCAAATGGTTTGTCAACGAGTTCCCAGACTTGGAGTCTGTCAAACTGATGAAGTTCTTCCTGCATTGCTTCTATCCATGCTGAATCAGCCATTGCTTCCTTAATGTTTTTTGGTTCAGCTGTACTCACAGTGAGCGCGAACATACACATTTCAGGATCGGTTGTAAGTTTTCGTCTTGTTTGCACTGGCTTAGATGGATCTCCACGAAATTGAGTGAACGGGTGTTCTTTTGTCCATCGGTATTTGGAATTTTGAGGTTGATTGAAGGTATTCACATTTGAAGTACCAATATTGCGTGAGGAAGACTCAGCAACTTCATGTACAGGTGTACAGAAAGGATTGGTAAATTCAGCTTCTGCTTGATGATCGTTGTTTTCCTCAGCATGAACATTTGTAGGAGTTGATGGTTCTGATGTAGGTTGAATATTTGTTGAAGGGTGTGTGTCTGATGTAGCAGAATTATCGGTGGGAGAAGAAGACTTGTTGACACGTGAAGTACCCGCATTGAAAAATTCATCATACAAAGGACCAAATAATAGATCCAACTCCTGTTGTGATGGAACAGTTGTATCTGCTGAAGGAGAACCATTTTGTAGTTGTGGTGCGGGGTCAGAGTCATCATAATCTGACGCCTTTTGTCGTTGGGGAACGAGGCCTGAAGTGTCATTAGCAACAGATGTCTCAAACATCTCTTTGATCTCATCAAATCTGAGATGGATGGATTCAACTATCAATCTTGTTCTCTTGTTGTAGATACGGTATCCCTTTGACTGAGTGGAGTATCCCACCAAAATGCACGGATCCCCTTTTTCTTTCATCTTGTCCAAATTTTCACCATCTCTAGTTAAGTAACAAGTGCAACCAAAGATGTGAAGGTGTTTAATTGAGGGTTTTCTGTCATTAATGATGTGATATGCCGTTTTGTCATGTGTTGGGATAATGATGGATCGGTTTTGAGTATAGCATGCGGTTGCAATTGCTTCAGCCCAAAAGAACAAAGGAAGTTTAAAAGCTGAGAGCATCGTTCGAGCAGCCTCAACAAGAGTGCGGTTTTGTCTTTCGACAACGCCGTTCTGTTCAGGTGTTCTTGGTGTAGAAGTTTGATGCTCAATTCCTTCTTCTTTAAAGAATGCATTAAGTGTCTTGTTTAAGAACTCAGTGCCTCTGTCAGTGCGAACAGAAATTACTGGGGCTTGAAGATTTCTTTGGATCATCGTGAGAAACTCTTTGAGAACTTTTGGTGTTTCATCCTTGGAACGTAGAAAGAGAGTCCAAGTGTATCTTGAATAGTCGTCTACAATTACCAGAATATATTTTTTCCCATTTATGCTAGCAACCCGCATTGGACCACATAAGTCCATATGAAGCAAATTTAACCGTCCTTTAGAACTTGGAACAGTCTTTGTCTTGAATGAACTTCTTTTTTCTTTACTCACTTCACAAGAAGAACATAGTTGATCCTTGACATACTTTAGTTTTGGTAAACCAATCACAACATCCTTCTTTAAAAGCAAGTTGATGTAGTCGAAGTTAAGATGAGAAAGTCTTCGATGCCATAACCATGCTTGAGTTGGTGAAGCTTTAGCCATGAGACAGATTGGAGTAGATGAATTCGATTCTTGAAGAGAAATTGTATAGAGATCAGAACCACGATTACCGGTTAGTAAATCGTTTCCTTGAAGATCTCTAACAAAACACGTAGATTTCTGAAATGCAACCTCCAAATCCGCATCACAGAATTGACCAACCGAGAAAAGATTGTGATTGAGACCTTCGACGTAGTAAACCCTATTGATCATGATATTTCCTTGAACCAAATCTCCATAACCAAGAATTGGAGCAAATTGATCATTGCCAAAACGAACGGTACCTAGATATTTTTCCACAAAATTGCACAGAATTGATAGATTGCCCGTCATGTGCTTTGTGCATCCTGAGTCAACAATGAATAGGATGAGTTGTACAATCTGCAAGAGAATTAGAGGACGATGGAATACATGACAAATTGGATCCTAAAGTGTTTGTGAGTTTCAAGACATTAGTTATCCTAAATACATTATCTATGGCAAAACTAACTCTCTTTTTCACAGTTTCATTCCTTACTTTAGGCACCCATTTCATTTTTGTCTTAGGAACCCATTTATATCCTGATGGGCATTGTTGTTCTATCCACCATTTCCATGCCTTACTAGTTTTCTCATACAGCATCCTATAGTAACTCTTGGATTTCTGGATAGTGAACTCTGATGTAACTGTTTTCTTATAGGTTGTTGCAACAGATTTGTTTGCATGACTTTTGGGTTTTCTAGTACTAATAGGCACTACTTTAGGATTCTTAGTTCTAGCATTTACGTCATTCAAGAATTGATAAACACAAGCATCATGATTCGAATTTAACACACATTTTCCATAATTAGCACAAACAGCATTAACATTCGAGGTTCTGGATTTTAAACTATCATTACACGCAGTTACAGACTTTGTTTTATTAGAAATACTAGAAATCCTATGGTGGTCTTCTACTTCAGTCTTCTTAAACTTCACTTGACTAGTGTTTGGCATGACCTTATCTTTCATTTGATTGCTCCTAGGTTGTGGTCTACTGACATTAGTTCTGTGAGCTACTCCTGTAGATGTAGACATACGAGGATTAGTATTCCTATAAGTCTGAGGAAACTGTGGTGCTCTAGTTTGTATTGTACTACTGTCAATTCGATACATGCCTGGTTTAATCACATTTGTGTTTCGTACAGCTTACATTACTGTTTGATGCAAATTCTGTAAAGTGACTGGTTTTGATAAACCCACTGACTCATTAGTTTTTGGAAGCGACTTTTTCTTTGGAAAATTTTTCCTTTGAAGAGAGTCTGAAAAAGGAGCCGGTTTTCCTAAAACTGGTGGTATTGGAATCCTTTGAGCATTTGGTTGTCGAACAACAGATGGTTTATCAAACTTAGTTTCCACATATTTTCCTTTGCATTTTTCAATGAGTTTCTTTAACTCACATATTGTTGGGAATTATGCATTCCTGACTTAGTACCGTTAGTTATATTAGTTAGTACCGATAGTTGTAATTACTACTGACAGTACAAAATAGTTAGTATTGATCAGTTAGTTAGTACTGATAGTATAAAATAGTTAGTACCGTTTAAGAGATATGCATGAGCCACCGATTACCGGTTATTAAGGCGTTTTCCCTAAAGTGATTCTTTAACAGAACTCTAAGAATTTCGAAATGCCACCTCCAAATCCGTATCACAGAATAACCATACCGAGAAAAGATTATGATTGAGACCAAGATGTATAAAACTTATGTGTCGTGATATTTCCTTGAAACCAAATCTCCATAACAAGAAGGAGCAAATTGATCATTTGCCAAAACGAACGGGGTACCCAGTGATATATTTTCAATAAAAGACACAGAAGCGATAGATTGCCCGTCAGTGCTTTGTGCATCCATAGTCAACAATGAATAGGATGAAGTTTATACAATTCTGCAAGAGAAATTATGGAGGACGATGAATACATGACAAATTTGATGCCTAAAGTGGTTTTGAGTTTTAAGACATTAGTTTAACCTAGATACATTATCTATGGAAATACAACTTTCTTAGTCACACTTATCGCTTCCTAACTTTAGTAGCCAATTCCTTTTTTTTCTTAGAACCCTGTATATGCTGAAGGCATTGTTGAAACTATCCACCATTTCCCACGCCTTATTAGTCATCTTATACAAACGATCCTAAGTTATAACTCCGTTTGAATTTGTGAATTGTGTATCAGATCAAACGTATTTGCATATGGGGTGTTGTAAGCAGATTTGTTCTTGACTTTTGGGTTTTCTAGTACTAATAAGAGCGACTACATTAGTCTATCTTAGTACTAGCATTACATGTCTTTCAAAAACTAGAAACACAAGCATCATGATTCAATTAAACACACATTTTCCACAAGAAGCACAAACAGGAAGCATTAACATTTAAAGTTTCTGGAATTTAAAACTTACATTACACGCAGATACAGACTTTGTAATGATTATAAATACAAGAAATCCTGTGGTGTTCATCTACATCAGTCTTCTTAAGACTTCACATGACTAGTGATTTTGCATAACCTTATCTATCATTGAGATGGCTCTCAAGGCTTGAGGTCTAGCTAACATTAGTTTGTAGAGCTACTCCTGTAGATGAAGATACGCAGAGGATTAGTATTTCCCTAGAAGTTCTAGACTTTTCAACGGTGGTGCTTATTTTATTTATAGATAATACTGCAATCGATACATGCCTCTGTTTAATCACATTTGTTGTTTCTTACAGCTTCGTTTGCATTTGAGGCAAATTCTGTGAGTGACAGGTTTTGATAACCCTCAGACTCTTTTATTTTTAAAACCGACTTTTTCTATTGAAGAAATATTTTCTCTCAAGAGAGTCTAAAAAAGGAGCCGGTTTTTCCTAACAAACTTTATGGTCTTTATTGAATCCTCTGAGCATTTTGAGGTATTTGTCGATACAACTAGATGGTTTATCAACTTAGTGTCCATATTGTGTAGATTTTTCTGTTTAGCATTTTTCAATGATTAGCTTAACTCACTTATTGCAATGTTCTTGTCTTCAGTTGAGCTTGTCAAATCTTGTACTTTTTTCTTTGCAAAATTTATTCTCTCAAGAGAGTTTGAAAAAGGAGCCGGTTTTCCTAAAACTGATGGTTTTGGAATCCTTTGAGCATTTGGTTGTCGAACAACAGATGGTTTATCAAACTTAGTGTCCACAGATTTTCCTTTTCATTTTTCAGTTGTTCTTGACATTCTTATAAAGCGATTTCAAGAGAAATTGAGTGTTTTTCTAATTCAGCAAAACTCTATAAAAGCTCAGTGTAAATCTCTTTACTTACAAATTTAGTTTGTTCAGAAAGCTTTTGTGTAAGACAGTCACATTCCCTGACTTTATGAAGATATAAGCATTGTAATTCAGTGATCTCATCTAAATCAGATAAAGATTGCAAATTAGAACACATAACATCTTTAGACACGCATTCTTGCAAAAGAATATCATACATGTTGGAAAATTCTGCCTTATCAGATTCAAGTTCATCAAGTTCATCTTCAAGAGATTCAACGTACTTTAAATTTGCATACATTTCTTGCTTAAGTTCATGTACAAATGCGAAACTATCATTATGAGTCTTAAGGGCAAGGGGCATCAAACATGTCTTAACTAGGATTTCCATATCTTGCGTAGTTGGGTTACGAATATGAAGAAGGTCGTTTGAATTTTTTACCCTTGCTTGATCGATAATTTCTTTCAGATGATTAATGTTATTCGTCATGACATTATATGCTTGTCTATTTTTGCTTACCGTTTTAGACACTGGTAAGAAATCTATGTTTTTGAAAATATTTGGTTTTGTTTTCACAAATGATTTTCTCCACATTTTCTTTCTTATTTCATTTGCATGTGCGAACTGAATTTCATAATGCCAAGTTGGGGGTTTTAAAATTTCATAAAGACTGTTTAACTTTGTGTAGTCAAAAGGTTTCACTAAGTCTTTATTCAATTTTGATCGACTCTCGTTAGCAAGAGTCAGAGTCTCTTCCCGATCGGGGACGAGTCTGTTTGCTGGATCAGATTAGTCATGTGGGATCGCATACAAACATGGTATCTTATTTTGAGGTACCTTGGATTGGCAAAGGTAGGGCTTCCATTAAATGTAGGGCATTTGGGTGCTAACATATGAATGGTTTGGATTGATTGACTCCGTTTGTAAACAATTTCATTCAAAAACTTTAACTGTTTTTCCATCGAAATCATTTTGTCAATATCTTTTTCTTCCTTAAGCTTCAAATCCGTTATTACCTTTGTTTTCTCCTTGACAAGACCTTCGTAATGTGACTTGGTTAAAAGACTCTATTTGACTAACTCATCGTGTTTCTCTTTGACAACTGAAATTTCATAGGCTTTAACTTTTAAACCTTCTTTGATGTCAATTTCCTTTTGAGCTAATAGTCCTAGAGTTTCATTTAACTTACGTTCAAGTTTGTCATAGTCAACTGTACGATCATTAAAGGCCTTGTACCTCTCAAACTCAGTCTGTTTATTTTGAAGTGCAACTAAGCAACTATCTCGAATACTATTAGATTCCCCTAGTGTTCTACTAGTTTCCGCAAGATTAGATTGCACTTAGTTAATTCTTAAGCCAATGTTGCATTTGCTTTCTTTAATTGCTTTTGAATCTTTTTGTTTTCATCGACATCAAGCTTTAAATTAGCAATTAAATTAGCAAGTGCAACACGCTCATCATCACATTCTACATCATTTTGGTCATCCTGAATATCATTATCACACATATCCGGTGAGTCAGGAGTGACATTACTATCACCTGTTTCCACTGCACATGTGTTACTAATGGATTCAGATTGGTCAAAATGTTGTATGTCATTGGCAAACACATTATCATCAGTATCGTACATGTTCCAATGGCTCAGCGTTTTTGCCTGAGTCTGCATTAGGAACCTCCTGAATCTTTGCCATGTAACTGTAATGAGCTTCCAACTCTTGTTCATCAATCTCTTCATCCGTGTCTGCTAGCCAGTCAGATTGCTCTGCTTGAAGTTGAACACCTTTCTCAGCTTGTTTACACGGCAACATCTTTTCCTTGTGATACGTTGAATCTTTAACCCGTTTTGGCTTTCTGCATTCCTTAGCATAATAACCAAATTCGTTGCAGTTAAAACACTGTATCCCAGACTGTTGCACTACTTGACCACCTACAGTTTCCCTAGCCCCAACACCCTAGCTCCCAAAACATTCACTGCCCTCTGTCCCAAATTGTCCAGGTCTGATTGTTATTCTTGTATCTTAGAGTAGTATCCACATTCTTGTTTCTGGTGTTTGAGAAAGTTCTGAGGTTGTTGTTAGTATGAGGTTGTTGTTGGTAGGTTTGTAGAGTTTCTTGAAGTACTTTGCAATGAGAGCCAAATTTTTCTGCATGTCTTTATCCTTCTGAGCTTGTTCAGGATCACTGTCTTCTTCAGAAGCTGACTCAGATGGAGGTGTGATTGGTTTGGCTATCTCTTTGCCTTTGTGTCTTGTAGTTGCATGAGATCTGGATGGAAGTGAGGCTTTTGATGTTGGTGCATATGATTTGTGAGACTTTGATGTTTGATAATAGGAGTCTTGAAGTGTTTGAGCAGTAGCAACAAGTGCTAATGGGTTAGCATTCTTGGCCATTCTTTCAGCACGGAGTTCATTAACTTCCTTTTGATATTGTTTCAGAATGTCAAAGAGTTTGTGATATGAAACTTCGTCCAACTTGTGTTGTTGCTTGACAATTGTGACAAATCTTGACCATTCTGGTTGAAGTTGTTGAAGAAATTGAACATTGACTTGCATCGTAGCAACTGTCAAATTGTTTCTTATCATTTCATTCATCATCTTGTAGAATCTTGTTTAGTAAGACTCAATTGTTTCTCCATTGTGAGAGGTGAATTGACCAAACTCCCAAAATAAGTTTGTCGTAACATCTTAAATACTGAGTGATTCACCTTGTTGTAGTCTTTTGATGGCTTCCCACATTTCTTGAGCTGTATGACATGCATCAACCGTTGAGTATATTTCATCTCCAATTCCAGTCAATATCAAATGAATCGCTTCCTTTTCTGATTCAAAATGAGCTCTATTTTCAGGAGTCATATTCATAACTGTCTCGACTGATGTTTGTTCAGGAACTGCTGAAGAATCCTCTGTTGCAGGAACAGCTGGTGTTGTGACAATCGTTGGAGTGTATGGACCTTTTAGAATGCACTTCCGTAAGGCATCACCATTTGGTCTTATATCAATGTATCATAAGAACCGTGATCGCCATTGTGCATATCGTCCTGTTGCAAGCATTGGTGGACGATCCCTTGATCCAACTGCCATGATGTTGTTATGCATTTGACTCTTGGTTGTAGAAGTTGTTATTGGAGTTGTCATGATTAATAGTTGTTGAATTATGAAGTGAAAATGATTGAGGATATTAAGATGATAAAGTTGTGTTGTGGTTTTGTCTTGATGTTACAAATTCGATTAAACAAATTCGGTAGCAAATTTGGTAACCAATTCGGTAACAAAATCGGTAAAGAAAATTCGGTAATAAACACGGTATCAAACTCAGTAAATCAAATCCGGTAACAAACTTGGTAAACCAAATCCGGTAACAAATTTGGTAAACCAAATCCGGTAACAAACTAGGTAAGTTTCTCGGACCAAGCAAGACTCGGTAGGATTTGTCAGACAAATTTCTCGAACAAGTCTTTGAAGCAAATTCGGTAAGTTACAAATCGAAATTATCTAACAAATTTGCCTATTACAAAATTTGATAACACCTTTCCTAACACAAAACTCAATAGAACCGAGAGTTTGTATATCTATTACAAGTTTTATGCTAATTACCGAGAATGAAAGATCTATTAGCTAATTACCGAGAATGAGATATCTATTACAAATTTTATGCTAATTATCGAGAATAAAATGACATCCAAGAACACACTTTACGATAAAACCGAAAAAATGTGTGCACTATTTCAATATTCGGACTAATCACAAATTAGGTAATACTGTTTTCCGATATACCCGTTTTTTCAAATTCGGAACCAATTTTAACACAAAAAACGAACCGAAAGTCACATAAACAACAAAAATGAAAGATTAAAACCTCCTAAACTTCAAACAAGATAAAATCTTGAGGGGTTAGGAAGATCAAAAAACTTTCTTTTGAAAGATTTATATAATTTTTTGAACCGAAAAAGAAAAAAAATGCATATAAACCACACGACACAACTCGGTATTCCCTAAGCTCTGATACCAAATGTCGGTACCTCTATAATAATATCATTTCACTTCCATACAAATAGGTATGAATCAATGATAAAAAACCATTAGAAAAGAGATAGAAGAATGAATTTTAGAGAGAGAAACTAGAGAGAGAAACTAGGAAGAAAATGAGATGGTTGATTACCTTGCACACACAATACAAAATGAGACCAACACCCTCTCCATGGGATGGAGAGGGGTATTTATAGTTTCACACTACCCTAGGGTGACGCCTAGTAGTAGTATTGTTAGCCCGGCTCGGGTTTTGGGCTTTAGCCCGCAACGTATACAATATTAGATTAAATCACACGCCCGACTCTCTTTCTAGCCTATTACAACATATAATTAAATAAATGACTGATACCTAATATAATGAATGAACTTCTTTGTTCGACTTAATATTTTGAGGCTAACAAAAAAGCTAAGGAAATTCTAAACCGAGAGTAATTTAAGCAAAAAAAAAACGAAGAAAACGAGAACGGGGATCGAATCCCGTTCTTTAAAAAGTGAACTTTTAAAATATTAACTATACGGAAGTAAACTTCAACCTAAGCCTAGAATATGATAAAAGAAAATTTTATAAAAAACAAAATTATTTTTTTGATTATTTTTCTGTTTTTTATGATTTTTTAAAGTTTTTAAGTAAATTAATTCACGAAAAATATAAAACTTTAAGCTAAAAATCCTAATTTTTTTCTAAAAATAGCTTATGATAAGCAGGATGCAAGAAAAATAAGAAATCCTAAATAGCTAAACTAAATAAGCCGGAAAAATTCAAATAAGCACTCGAAGTGCTTATAACTAATAAAACTAAAAAAAGGTTAAAAGATTTGATTGTGCAAACCTGGACGTAAAAGTCCCAAGGGCACGTTGGTGAGGGGTGTGTGTGTTGAGGCTTATTAAAGGGTTTAGGCTAAGTTGAGGTCGGGGGTTTGAGTCTTGCTCACCCCCGACTTCCTTGGTTTCCCATTTTTTTTGCAAAAACCTAAAAAGCAAAGATGTAAAACATCTTATAATAAGCTATTTTTGTGAAAACAACTTTTTTCTAAATCACTAATAAGCTAGTTAACAGCTTAAAAATCAGACAAACTATACTTAACCATTTTTTTTACTTTTAACAAAACTAAATAAGCTAGAAACTAAGATAAGCTAAAACTAAGACTTAATAAGCTATAAGCAACTATGACTACCCTAATAAGCTGAAAATAAGCAACGTACTAAAAGCAATAAGCTTAGAAATCAAATAAGCACTTAAAGAGAAACTGGCACCAAACAGACCAAAAGGCACCTTTTGAGCTTAATTATAAGCACTCAAAAAGATCCTTATGACTATAAGCCCTACACTACTTTAAACCTTAACCTAAAAGCTATTTGAAAAAGCATACAAAAGACATTTTGAAATTTAATTAAGCAGAGAAAAAGCTCAATGAAAAAGCTACTTAGGCTATATTTGATATTTTTGGTTTTTTATGAAAAGCTAAAATAAGCTGAATCCTGGACTAAATAAGCTACAAGCAATTTAATTATAACCTAATAAGCTAGTTAAGACAGTAACTAATCAAAACTTTAATGCAATAAGCTAAAAATCACAAATAAGCACTTTGGTATAACTGTTTACCAAACAGTCCCTTAAGGTAACTTTGAGCTTATTTTTCAATAAGCTAAAGGATCCTTATGGACTTTTGGCTTATACTACTTTAAAGTTTGACTAATAAGCTACCTAAATCTATTCTTAAAAAGTATTTTGAAACTCAAATGCTTAATAAGAAAGCTTAATGAAAAAGCTGCCTATGCAGTTTTACCTATCTTTTTGGTTTTTGAATGAAAAGACAAAAAACTAATTTTAAGCTTATAAACAGATAGTTTAATGAACTTTAAAAGACAAAATAAGCTAGAGTAGATTGATAATGACTTAAAAACTACTTGTAAACAAAATTTGAAAATCTAAAAACTATTTAATCTTGCTAAATTTTGAAATTGAAAAGGGCTATTTATCAATGCATGCTGCTGATGCAGTTTGCACACAAGATGACCAAAACTCAATTTAACAATATGCAGGCTTAAAAACTTTTTTCTAACAGTCTATACTAACAAAAACAAGAGCAATTACACTGAAGATCCCTACTAGAAACAATCAAAGATCAAAAGCTTCTGGATCTGAGTATATGAACTTATATTCACTACCTTGATTTAAGCTAAAATTTCCTAATTAAAACCTTAAAACTTAATCACATATCCTAAATGTAAGATTTAAATTTGGTTTAAAAGACCAAATGGCTTTGACAACATTAACTTAAGCTAATGCTGTCATAAACCAAACACCCCTTTAAATTATCCAATTTCATACTTAGCTTATGTAATTGAGATTTAGAGCTTAGAAGTCAAATACCAGATAATAACAAGCTATAAATAAACCTTATGAACAAAATTAAGCAGCTAAATAAGCAGAATTAATAAGCTACTAATCTATGCTAATTTTTATGGATTTTTAAACTGTTTTATAAAAATGAAGAGTAAATGAAGATCTAAGCTAATAATGAAGCATATTAAGCATTAAACTACTAAAATAAGCACAATTAAGCTAATCTCAACAGAAATAAGCAAGTAATAAGCAATTATAAGCTAAAATTCAGAAATAAGCTAGAAAATGTAAATAGGAAACTTACAATTGCCTTTGCACAAACAAGGCTTATCAAATGCTCTTTTGAGCTATCAACAAGCTCCAGCTTATCAAAATGATAAGCTGGTATGGTCCTGGAAGCCCTTCCATTACTGGCTTCCCTTCCTTAATAAGCTGTGGTAATTTATAGAGTGGAATTAAGTGACAATAAGCTTAGTTAAGCTTTTGAGAGCTTAACTAAGTGAATACTAGCTTGAGTAGTGAATTAAGAGCTTATTAAGATCTGTTTGATTTATTAAGAGTTTTTTTAAACCAAATTACTTATAAAACATAAATTGAACATTAAAATGAAACACACTTTTATTAATAAAAGAGTAACTGGTTACAAACTTGAAAAAGAAATTACATTCACTGAATTAAGACATTACAATAAGCTAAATTGCAAAAATTACAAGTTATTTAAAAACTACACTAAGCTATATTAATACTACTCCTAGATGCCTTTTTGTGAGTGAAGCAGACTCTCTATTTATAGAGCAAGAGAGAAGCTTCTAGTCTGATTAGGACGCTCCTCTTAGTCTTGATCCTGTCCTTTCAATCATTGCCAATCATTGGATGCTTAATCTTAGCCCTTGGATCAAAATGAGCACACGGATTGCCAAGCTGGCAATCCCACTCTTTGGGAGTGAGTGTGTTTCTTTAACACTGAATCCAATGCAAATTTCCCTTTTCTTGTGTGTTTCTTTACTAGCCGCGTGTAATTCTTTGACAGAGCCTTGACCAATCACAACCCTTTGGTGACGTTTCGTTTTGCTGAGGTGTAGCTTGGTACTAAGCATCTTGTGGCCAAGTGAAAGGAGTGGGTTAATTGGATTTTAATTGAGTTAAAATGAGAAGGGTGAATTGGGGGAGACGGTGAACAGTGAAAACTGTTTTTCCCGCCCCCCAAATGTTATATGTTTTAAGTTTGACCCGGGGGTTTGGGGTGTTGACTTGGGCTCGGGTATATATAAAAAAATGGGCCACAGGTTTATATGGGCTCGGTGAAAGGAATTTAAAGGATTTGTTATAAAGAGATAACGACCGTTAGCTTTTATAATAAAAAGACTAACGGTGTTAGGGTTTTAAGGACTTATTGTGAATTTAGTTTAACATTAAGGCTCATTTGGGTATTTTGAGGGTTTTGTCTTTTTGTGGGTTGACCAAGGGTTGAGTTTGTTGACCTTTTGCTAGAAACTTCCGGCTCTTGTGCACTCTATCCGTTCCCGTGTTCGTGTTTGCCCGGTTTTGACCGTTTTCTTGTGATTTTTGCAATATCCGTACCTACACATTCACAAACGACAAAATACACAAATACAAGCATATTTTTGCACATTTTGATCATTTAAGGGCCATTTTTGGTATAAAAAGGATATGTGATTTCTCACATATCAGTTGTCATAACTAGC
The DNA here is from genome assembly GCA_026074375.1 of Tanacetum coccineum. Lineage (NCBI taxonomy): Eukaryota > Viridiplantae > Streptophyta > Magnoliopsida > Asterales > Asteraceae > Tanacetum > Tanacetum coccineum. The sequence continues at coordinate 15,786 of BQNB010015228.1, read as the reverse complement.
TACTGTCTATCCATAAGTCTAAGAGTCTAAGTCCAAAAATATGATCTTTAATAATGGGCTACTAGCTTTATTTTTCATAATCATTAAGATGGCTTATAGTTGCACCATCTTTACATTTTTAGCACATGGATGGCTTATAATTGCACCATCAATTTTCAAATATACAAATGCTATAGGTTTTTATATCTTTTTATTATTGGCTCTGCAGCGTTTGATATAATATATACGTCCCCCCACTTGAGATGAACAATATTGAAAGTGATTATATATGGGGTCTTTATAGATCATTAATGATTGGTCTTCCACGAATGCATTATATTTTCATACCCATTCCCCCGAACCATGGACTTAAGTAGCTAGAGATTTCAACACGAAGAGAATAAAGACTACAGGTAGGCTAAGGCGAAATGGTGTAACGAAACATATAGGGTTTAAATAGAGATTGGCTTAACAAGGTAATCTAGGGGTATTTTGGACTAACATTGAGTGCAACAAAGGTTTTACATGGGGAGGTCGACAAGTTAGTATGACAAGTCGACAAACACACATACATATTGGCTTTTTGGGTAATTTCCTAAGATGTTTCCTTCTTGAACCGTCTATTTCAACTAACCAATTAGGTCTTGACAAGATGTACATGCCAAGTTCTAAAGTCTACAATACGACTGACACTCTCATATATTTGGTAGATTTTTGTATAATAGATTGAAATGGAATATTAGGCTTAACCTCACCAATTTAATTATGGCATAATAGTGTGCTCATCAAAGATTAATTCTAGTTCAGTAAGAAAAACATGTCAAAATTTTTAAAACTGGCACCATTTTTCAAAGAAAACTAGAAAATCAAAGGCAGATATAGGTCAAGTGGTATTTCTACTCCCTTCCCTCCACTTGGTTTGTACAATGTCCCTATTTTACATTTAAGGAAATGAAATTATGAAATAAGAGTAGAATTAAAACAAAAGACTCCCTTGAGCTTTGCTCTCTTCTTCGAGTGATGACTGCAAGAGATGAATTCTTGCAAAGCGTCTATAGAACAACCTTGTTTCCCCTTAAATAACTAGACACAATAAGCATTAACATTCATAGATAAATATACACTAAAATCTAACTCACTTTCATAGGAATCAAGGTTGAATTTAGGCATATATTTATGCAACAAGCCTTTTGAACCACTTGCGTGGCTACTCTCTCTCTCCTAAGTGGACGAGTAAAGTCTCGGTGAGGGTTTAGTGACTATACCATAAAGTTCATTTAGTTATACAAGGTTTAGCAAATGTTTTGAACTCATTTCAGGTTCTCAGAAAGAGATTACAGCCTAATCATGGGATTGGTTACGCCGTAATCACGTGGTTTAATTTTTTTTGAAAATTTGAATCAAGAAAGGTTACAGCGTAACTTATAGAGGAGATTACACCATAATTATATATCTGTTACGGCGTAACCAATGTGGTTACGCCTAGACATAACCTTTTTACCACATGACAACGGGTCGAGAAGACCTCAAATTCTAATTCCTTGCTGTGAGAACCTGCAAAATGAAGTTAGAACAATACAAAACCAACTAATTTGTAGAAATTTAAACTACATAAAAGGATAAGCATAGGGTGCCTCCCATGAAGCGCTTGTTTTTGTTTGAGTCACGAGTTTGACTCCATCCTTATTTACTAAGTAATAGGGTGTTCCTCCCCTCGCTTGAAATCAAATGCGAGTGAGAGTAGCAGTGAACACCATGAGGGTGTAAATTTACTACCGGGTAGGGAAATGATAAATTAAAACCATTCTGCTGATGAAATTTCATTTCCCTTTTTGCCCTTACGGTTTTTGTTAGATGTATATGATTGGCTAATTGGATGTTTTTTTTAGTAATTCCCGACATGAAGGTCCTCAAGTATCATACTGTCTTTAAGAGCTCCTTTAAATCGTTAACAGGGTTACTATCAATTTTTTCAGAAACCCTGGTGTTATTAGCAAATTCCTCCCCGAACTCGTTCAAATGCTTGTTCAAAATAGGATTAGTAGCCAGTGCTACATAATTGTCATCGGGTGATGTGACGTGAACTGTTTGAGGGGTCAAAGGTTGCATTACGCGATCTTGTAGAGGAATATCATAATCCTATTCCTTTTCCCTTATAACTTTCTCCTTATCATGGACTGGTCCTCGTGTCACATATGATTGCACCATTGGTTTAAGGTTGGGTAAAGTGTGTATGGTAGGTGTGAGTAGTTGCCTAAACCAATCTACATTCTTGACTGTAATATCCCAACCGTCATCCGTGTTCCCTTCATCCTCTTGTGCTTTCATTTTATGAATTTCCTCTGGAATTCCCATCATGCAAACAGTTTTGTGAGTTCTATAACTCTTATATAAATAAACGTACGATATACGCAAAAGGGATGCAAGCATATATATTATATATATGTATGTCATGTAAGCACTTAATGTAACAAGTAATGTAAGCAAGTAAGCAAGTAGTGTGTATGCACTTTGAAAATGTTTGATGTGATGCAATGTTTGTGAAAACGGTTATAGTCTAGGGTAAAATATGCAACCTAGTTCTCTATAACCAGTGCTCTGATACCAATCTGTAACACCCCCAAAAATGTGTCGCAGCGGAAATATGTCCGGGAGTGTTACTTCATAATACAACAGCACAAGATACAAGAGAACGACCTCTAAATGTGTCGTTTGAAAAGTAATCTCGTTGATTTTCTTGAAATTGATATAACATTTGTCCCATAATTGCATCACAATGAAAAGCTTGAAAGCAATACAACGAGATTTGATCATTTGTATGTAAGTAGAAATCCATGAATGAAATCTTGTCAATTTAGACTCCAATGCACATCAAGTAAGCCAAGCATCTAATTCACCTGAGAAAAACATGCTTAAAAGTGTCAACATAAAGTTGGTGAGTTCATAGATTTTTGTATATGTAAATGTTGAAATCAAAAGATTTATAAAGTATGCATGACCATTTCAATCCTTATAATAGTCGCCAAAAATGTAAGTGTAAATGTAGAACCGAAAAAGTATAGTGTCTACTGCTTCACCACAGTATAATGAAAAATGTTTAGTAATCAGTAATGTTCAACAAAGTAGTGTGGACCACAAGATTTCCAAAATGTATGTGACTACTATAACAGATACAGTATCACATAAAATGTATCTACTGTTGCGCTAAGCTCATGACACCGAAGCTAATTTGTGTAGCATATAATATGCCAAGTGTATTCTGCCCTACCGGTGTCTGACCAAGACACCCAATGAGATTTGACATGGTATATATCCGTTTATCGGGAGCCCCGTGGGTAGTGAGCGCTACTCACCCGGATAGGGATAATTAGTCCCAATAGATCTATTTATAACATTCACGCTTACTTAACCAGTACAGTCGGTCAAGCAATTGACGGTTCATGATAGTTCGGGCAAGAGAGTGGTCTAATCGCTACTTAGGCAACACGTAAACAGGAGATGATAACCGAAAACACTTGTGTCCAATGAAGAAATAACCATTGTATTCATAAACAGCTTTAAATACTTAAATCCATAAGTAGAAAGAGTGTGATATCAATTGAGTAACCGAGTTTGTAAATGAGTATAAGTATGAGTATGTAAACAAGTATGTAAACAAGTTACGAAATCAAGTATGCAATCAAGTATGTAAAAGTGATTGTAAATGAATGTGTAAACAAATTGTAACGAGCATGTATTCTCCCCCGAGATTTGTAAAGTAATTGTAAAACAAGTGAAAGAGGGGCTATAAACTCACCTTGATGATGAAGAACGATTGGCAGAAGTGTACATATTAAGCACAACACAAACGGAAACCGGAACGACTCGACCAAGGAGTTGCGGTTTATCTTAACGGCTATGACCCACTAGCCTAGGATAATGTATTTGGGTTTTCTGATGGATGATTACATCAACGCGACACGTTGATAAAAGATTTAGATTTCAAGTTGTAAGAGTTTGGTGGTTGGTTAAATAAAATAAATCAAAAAGTAGACGCAAAGTATGTAATATATTTCGTATATATTACAGATGAAAAATGAACAAGTATATAATTCATATGGTGAATTATATATAAAGACAAACAATCAAATAAACAATCGAGGTATATAATGCTTTGCACGTATTATATAAGAAACGTGAGAAAATATTTGAACCAAAATATTTTGACACGTGTTCGGAAATCACCAATTCATTTAACCATTAAATCACCAATTTATAGGAATTTCGGCATGACCTATTCGTTTATAAAATGTTTCCCATTTTTACAAAACTCAATGTTTTCACCTTTTCAATCAATCCGTGTTGCAAAATATCTCATGTTTCAATATATATCTAACAAGACTAAATAAATAACAAACACACCCTAATGGTTGTTAAAAGAAAAACCAAACGCCCTAGATGGGCTGCCTTAAACCCAGATCCAAACAGCTCCTTATGGGCTATTAACCACAAAACCAAACGCTCCCTAACTGCTAAACCAAACAGCCCTGTTGGGGCTGCTGACCACAAAAAGAAACACCCCTGAAAGCTGTTAACTACATAACCAAACGCCCCTTTTGGCTGAAAAACACAAATCAAAACTAGTGAATAACACTTTATTTAACCATTTTAAACCACCATTAGATCCGGTTCTTATTTATAAAAATCTTGTTAACATGATTATTAATTGATTATACAAACCAAACTACGAACACCTATGCTTGCCCTCATACTATATCCCTTTTCAACACAACCATTTCTTTGGATGGTGATGACGACGACCGTCGTGGCTGATCTGTGGCGGCTATAGTGATGGTGGTCGCGGAGATGAGGGTGGTGGTTTAGAGATGGAGGTGTGGCGGGGCTACAATGGTGATGGTGACAGCGAGGGTGGCGTCGGTGGTGTGGATGGTGGCGATGATGCGACTGGTGGTAGCTACAACTACTGTAGTCGTGGCGATGATGGTGACATTTGGTGTTAAAGGTCACGGTGGTGTGGTGGATCGGGATGGTGATGTCGTGGATATAGAGATGGTGTCGGGGTGTGGTGGATCTAGTGACAAATGTGGTGATGATGTTGACATTGGTTGGTGGTGTGTCGGTGGAAGATAATGGCGATGGTGTTGGTGTCGCGTGACAGCGATGATGGTGTGGTGGGTGTCGTTTGGTGGTAGACAAAGAGTGGTGGTGTCGACGACGGTGGTGGAGTCGGTGGAGGGAAATGTAACGATGGTAGAGATGGTGGATCGGGGTAGATCGGGACCGGTGGAGAGGGTGTTGTGGTGGTTGGCCGATGGCGGCGGTTAGCCAGAATTCGGTGACGGCGCCGAAACTTGGGAGGAGAGGAGATGAGAGGCTAGGTTATAAATGAATTAACATAATGTTTTTGTTTATATAGTGCAAAGTTTTAAAACAAAGTGCCATGTCTATAATAGTCTAAGGTCGAAGTTGTAAATATTACTATAGGGACTGAAAACATAACTTTTGTTAAGTATTGGTTCGAGACTCGTTTAGACTAGTTAACTATTGAATTAAATCACGAAAGTTGCGCCATTGTTTTCCAATTAACTTTTCCCACGAAAACGAGTATTCACTCGAATATTATTTCATAAATGTTTTATAAACTCAATTAAAAATGTTCGTGATTAATTGCGTAGTCATCGGGTAAGTTTTGTTCGTAATGTGAAACTTTAAGTTAAATGTTCCCGTTTTCAACAAACGTTTTTCAATAAAATGTTAAATAATTTATTAATTATTTTTATTAAATAAATTGTGATAATTAAATATAAATTTAATTATTTTTGTGTCGGTACGCGTTGTTCTTGTTTCTAAAATTTTGCGAGGGTATTTGAGTCATTTTTTGCTTGTTTTCGGGTCTCGGGCAAAACTAAAAAGTTGTTCGGAATGTCGTTTTACATCAAATTGCTTTAGAGTCCGAGTCATGGAAACGTGACTTAGCGGGTCGTTTTTGATAAGTCAACTTAGGAATAACATATATCTTCTCATTTTCAAGTCGAATAAGTTAAAATGAATTTGTACATGAGAGATATGTAATAATAAATATGATTTATTATTTAAATATGTTTCGAAAAATTACCGGTTCCGTGGTAATCGTTTTTATGTGACAATAAAAGATCAAAAGTCAAAAAGTCAAAAAATCAAGTCGGACCCAACAAGTCAAAGGGTAAAATAGTCATTTAAAATTTCGAAAATTGCCGGTTGTTACATAATCCATTCATTATCCATGACCTATTCTTTAATTGGGTCTTCGCAAAATTTGATGATGGTTTCCTCCAAGGATCTCATATACTTGTTCTGCTCAACTGCTTTGTCCTCTTTTCGGAGAGTGCACTCCTCGGTTAAGTGCATCCCTTCGCAGGTTTTGGAACTCACTTGAAAAACATGAATATTCTCGTCAAGTTGCTTTATATCAATGTCATCCGAGCTACCTTCGATTCTTTCCTTAGTGATTGCTTCATCATACCAAGTACGTGAATGGTCTGCCACGACTTGTATTGATTTAAGGGCTTGAGTTGGTGTCATCAGAGGAATGAACCCCTTAGAGTCGAGCATTATGCGAGTAGGTATGTATAGTCCAGTGTAGAAGATATGAACCCTTTGTTGGTTGTTCAAGTCGTGCTACGGACATCTGTATAAAAGATCACTATATCTTTCCCATGCACGATACAACGGCTCGTCCACCTCTTGCTTGAAATTGCGGATTTCTTCAAATTTCTTGGCAGTTTTAAGAGGTGGACAATATTGCCTAATGAATGCTTTCTCATGAAGATCCCATGTAGTGACTAACCTTGCTGAAATTATGTTTATCCATCTTAAGGCTGGCCCTTTTAGTGTAATAGGAAACACTTTAAGCATAACGACATCGTGAGTCACGTCAGGGAAGTGAAAAAGATCTGCGATCTCTAAAACCCTCCGCACATGTTCATGTGCATCCTCATCATCGGTACCTTTGAAGAGTTTGCGTCTTAATTCCCTCATAAAGTTGCTATTGATCTCGAACTCAACGTCATTGCCAATCTTGGGTTTCACCATGCCTGGTCTAATGTCGTCTTGGACCCGAGCTAGGTATTACTCCATGGTGAGTGTGTTGATATCAACATCATCTTCCATATTTGACAATAAAAACCAGCATAACATATTTACAAAAGAATTCGAAAAATACATACAAAAATTCAAATTATAACAAATTTTAGCTCCCCGGTAACGGCGCCAAAAACTTAATGCGTAAAATTGTTTTAAATAATTAAATCCCAAGTTTTAAATTTATAAAACTCGTTTACCGATACACGCACTAACGAGTAGAGAACCCGGTCATTTATAATGTAGTAAATTGGTAAATCTGAGGTCGTCCCAAGAGCTAAGGTTTACTAGTTTTAATTTGATTATGTCACATTTGAAAATGTTTTTAAAGTTGATTTTTAATAACTACAGGAAAGTAAATGCAATAAAGTAAAGTGATAGAAGAGTTCAGGGAGAAAAGCGTGCTAGCCTAACAATTTCATTACTAATGCTATGATTACATTTTCTAGTGCAATGTTCAATTATAAGTTCCATTAGTGGTTCTAATATCGACAGACCCGAATTGGCATTTGAGGTCTGTCCTATACTTACTCTGCGATCCCACATTCCCCTACGATCACACGAGCAGGGTATCCAAGTTTGTAGTGGTTAATTCCCAACTACCCTTAAGACCAATTTATAATCTAAACCGATTACTAACCCCCTATGAAAGAGTTTATGTGCTTTTTAAGTATTTAATATGGCAAAGGCGGCAATTTGGTCAATTCCTACACTAGGGATAGGTGTCAAGCTACCCTAGTACCCCGCTAATCCCAGGTTCAACATGGTAAGTCTAATATCAGGATTAACAAGATCTAAGCCACCCTCTATACTACCAAAACACAAGGATTAATGAAAGGCTATAAGGATATCTAACAGAACCATAATTGAACAGGAAACATTAATGATAACAATAGTAAATACATGGTTAGACCAGTACTTAGATTAACGAAATACATGTCACTTAAGCATATTTAGCCTAACCATGTATTCAGGGAGAAAAACGTGCTAGCCTAACCATCATTGTTCTTACAGTGAATGTTATGAACGAATAAATACAAGAAATGTGTAAAGTGACTTCTCCCTTAGACTTTTGATGAAATGCTTCAGACCTTGGAGGTTTGGTTCACCCCTTTGGAACTGTGTTGTGAGTTGTGGAAGTGAGTGATGATGAATGAGCCGGATGAGGGCTCTATTTATACATTTCGAAACTGTTACGGTGTAACCCTTATGAGACGTTACGCCGTAACCTTGCTACGTAGGCTTCTAATCGTCTAGGCTAAAATGATGTTACGACGTAACCTTGTCGCCTATGTTACGCCGTAACGCTGACTCGAATAAGTCATCCCTTGTAAATTTGAATGTTGCGGCGTAAAGTAAGAGAGGCTTTACGCCGTAAAAGGTGTGATGACTCATTTCTTCTTTAGAATATGTTACGGCGTAATCCCTCTGGGGTGTTACAGCGTAAAATGCCTTGACTCTTCACTTTAGTGCATTTTATGTCCAAATCCCATATCTTTTGCTAAAATGCTCACTCGGTCCCTGAAAACTGAATATAAACAATTAAGTAACATTTTCAGACATTTATAACATGTTTATAAGCATTTTCATAGGGAATTTGATATTAAAATGTATTAACTATTTGATGTTACCAGAGAACAACATAGTAGTAGAAAAAGATCTTGCTTGTATTATTAAATGTAACTAGTGATTACCACCAAAATATGCTTAAGTGAGATGTCTTACTTGCTTGAAATAATATGTGCTTTGTTCCTGTGTTTATTACCTCTATCATGCTCAATAAAAAGTAATTGGAGTCATGAATAAATATACATATAATGCTAAAATATGTATATGAATATATGCAATAATGTACAAAGTCACAATAATTCACATTTGTACTCATCCATGTCTCCAAGTCTCCAAATGGTAAGCTAACCCATGTTGGGCTTGAACATTCGTATATGCTTGTTGCTTGTATTGTTCTATGTTTGCTTGTTGCTAGGTTTAGCCAAGAACACCTCGAAGGTAATGCTCTTGACCCATGGATCCCTACCTTGGAACAAGGGGGAGCAATAATCTAGGGGGAGCAGGTGAATTAATATCTATTCTCTCTTCTGCAACGATATCAACATTCCAATGAAAGACCAAGATCATACCTTTTTGATTTGACAAAAGGGGGAGAAGGAAAGCAAAGCAAATGATGCTTATTGATCGGGGAAGAAAGCTAGTATAACTAGCAATTACAGAAGCAAAGAGCAATAGCACACATGGAAGTAGATAAGCTATGTAAGGCTTATAAGGTGAAGACAATGTTCAAGCTTCATCAAATTATAAGGCCAAGATCAAGACGCAAACTACATCAACCGTGATCTTCATCTTTGCTACGTTTGTAATTTTATTTGCTTTTTGAATTTTTATTTGTCATCATCAAAAAGGGAGAGATTGTTGGTGCAACATTGACTAGGATCTCCTTTATGTTTTAACGATGACAAAAAAACATCCACAAAACATAAAATCACAAATGATAGCCAAAATCCATAAAACCGGATTTACCTATCCAGCCATAGGCGAATTTGTTTTTACGCATTTACTTTTGATGGCTTTCCTTTTACCCGACACATGTGGAAACTTAAATAAAGGTATGTATATGATACTTGAGCATTTAGGAACACCCTAAATGAGGTTTAGACTTAGAGAGGAGCAAAAACGAATCCTCTTGTTTTTCAACAAAACACCAACTCAAATCCTTTATCAAACGCCTCTAGCCAAGGCCGAAACATCTTTCCAAACCTAGCATGATCATATTTTCAACATACCATTAAACGAAAATATTCATTTGACCTTAATCCAGATTTACGTTGTTCCTAACCATGTAACGGGTTTTACTCCCTTATTGGTCAAACTAAGTTAAAGATCACTTTGCGTTAACGCATCCTTTCTCGTTATGGGATATGCTTTACTTGAGATGTAAAGCACTTAGCTTGTTTGCATCAAGATGATTAGTGATCAAATCCATTGTTGATTATCATGGATTAAAGCCTAACTGACTAAATGAGTTTATGGTATTTGGAAGATTAATCATGCTTTGAATTTTCTCATCTTCTTACCTATAAATGATTTATAAGTCCACACTTCTTCTACACAATCCTACAATCCATTCTTCCTAATCACTTGTTTACCATTCTTACCCATCAAAAGATCATATCCTCCACACTCACTCTAAACACTCCTTCTTTCTAAAACCATCCCATAATCACATATGCCTACTCTTTCCTTTCTTATTGGTAATGTGATTATTAACCCAAATCAATCTTTTGATTTATCCTTATCTTCATTCTTCATCTTCAAACCTTCAAGCCTATTCTTTCCTTCACATAAACCTTTCCCAAATAATACCCATATGCCAACTCACATTCTCTTACATAATGTACTCTCTTTGTACTTGTTGTACTTCTTGTTCCCTACATTCCTAACAAAGGCTCCTCTACATCCCATCAAAACATTCTCCACCACACACTTACTATTCACCTTCTTCCTCACAACATTTGAATTTCACACACACACACACACAAACACACACTCTATCATCCTCACCCTTGATCAAGTCACTTCATCAATCTAATTTACCTCATTCTTTTCTCCACCCTTGGATTGATTTCAAACAAACACACCTTCTATCACAAACAAACATTTCTTATTCATACAACAAACACACCTCTCTTTCTACCATTGATCTTGCCATCTCACCTATCCAACCCACCTCTCCGCTTTTCATCCTTACCTTCCATTTCAAACCAAGACCAACAGGCTCCTTTCCATCACATGATGCCAACTCATGACATCTCATTCACAACTCATTCTCTCTTATCCAACATGTGCTTATGATGTGCGGTCGTTGTTAGACTTCAACAAAAAGTTTTACAACTCCCTAGATAGAGCACCTAACCGTTGTAGTGTAGTAAGGCAAGACTCGGGGACTGTTATCATTCTCTAGGGGAATAGGTTGGGAAGGCTCGAACAAAATATAACAGAGGTCTAAGGGGCGAGAGAAGATTATTTTTGCATTTTTATATTTTATAGAAAGTAGATAAAATTTAGGTTTTAGAGGTTGGTTTGGTTTTAACTAAATATAAGTTAATTGTGAAAACATGGACACGATCAGGCTTCGATGGGGATTGAAGAGTTCTTGGGGTGAATGCTCGACTGCCAAGTCTCGTATAACCTGTGACAACGTAAATGGAAACACCACGTTAAGTGAAGTACAGGGGGTGTTCCTGCAAATCACCTTTGGCATGAGAGTAAGTATGTGCATTTGGGAGTAATGAATGTATGTAAAGTAAGTAAGTGTGTGTTGAAAATGTAAAAAATACATGAAGACCTTGCCACCTATTTATAGGTAGAGAAATAGGATTGAACAAGGCTTAGCATAATAACCGGTGATCGTGGGGGTGTCCCACGTTTTAAGGGGGGTGATTCCAGGAACCGTGTACCACGATCTCTACCTTGGCGGGAAAGCTTTGTTAGAGAGGGAGAATGCGAGTTTTGACTTAACCAATTCTGACCTTTGACCTAGTTTCATTGAAGACCTTACCGCGAAGGCTATGGGTCTTCGCGTGGCGAATTCCCATACTGGTAACCATTGCGAAGATGGTTTTATACCACTAGAAACTATTCGAAGGTTCCTAGGTGTAATTAGGAGTAGATCTCATTTGAGCTCGAAGGGGAGGCCTTTGAGCCAGAGGGGAGGGTACGTCATCAAGCCCCCTAGTCAAATGTAATGTATACATCTGTTAGCCTCAAAATATTAAGTCAAACAAGAAAGGTCGGTCACTCAACGAAGAAGCTTCAGTCTTTATCTAAATATATGTTGTAATAGGCTAGAAAGAAAACCGGGCTCGTTTAGTAATCTAATATTGTATGTGTTGCGGGTTTAATCCCAAACAAAACCCAAGCCCGGACCGTGTTAGAAAAGCTAGTGCGAGAAATCATAATTCACGATCTTAAGAGGTCGGGGAAACTCAAAATATGAATAAGCCATTATTGAGAGAGAAAGTGATTTATTATTGAATGATTAGTAAAAATTACAATTGCGAAGTTTACCCCTCTAAGAAAGATTAGAGGGGTTTATATAGCCCTTACATATGCCATCTTTGGCCTAATTACAATTCTAGTCCTTGTCTTTTAGGCTATATAGAAACTAATGTAATTTCTATATAGATACCACATTTTTAATCCTAACAATCTTCCCCTAATATGGTGGCATATGAAATTACTTACAATGTATCCTACAAGTACAAATATAAGTGCTCCAGCTTGAATCCTTCCATTACTTGCAGACGATACAATGTTGTATGTATAAACTGAGTTATCTTCCCCCCAGTTCATACTGCATGTCTTTATGCAGCTTTCTTCATTTACTTCTTTTTGTCAAAGTTTCTGAATCAGCTTCCCCCAAACCAACATCCGTAGTGTAAGCAGATTCTAAAACTGTGATGTAGCTTCATAGAAGAAGAAGTAGAAGTAGAAGTAGACATAGAAGTAGAAGATAAGAATCAGAGGATTAGAAGAAGCAGAAGAAGCCAATCACATCAAACATAACTGCTTCTGTTTTGATGAATATCCTTTCTGGGAACATACAAGAAATCAAAACGATCTTCTCACGTATGTAAATACTTCACACACAAACCATCTTGTAGGATCCCTAGATCATTCCATGGATTAATCACAAGATCAATAGCACAAAAGATTAAACATTAAAGAACTTTTTGATTGAAAGAAACAAGAGTTGCTACAAACCCTAAAGATGAAAAATATTATGGAGTAGCTAACCTAAAAATGAAAATAAAATGGCTTTATATAGCCTCACAAAAGGCCTCTAAAGTGGCCGGGACCCAATGTCTAACCTAATTTTGACTAAACTAGGTGTATTTATACTAACAAGGTTCTGCCCATTCTAGGCTTTTGTTGGGCTTTTCAGGCTTTTTCTTTGTCAGCCCAATTACATTAATAAACATTAATTAATTAACCAACTAACGAGCTAGACTTTTGTCTTGTATCTTCGAGTGACCGAAGCTTCTTTGTTCGGGTCCATTTATGTGATCCTAACAATCTCCCCCTAGATGAGGTCATGAGAAGTTGTTTGAAGCTCACTCGTGCTTGTCTCTTTAGCTCGTTGTTGATAGGGTACTTCACTTGTTGTGCTTTGGTAATTCAATCTTTAACACCTTGATCATGATCTTCAGAACTTGATGTGATGACTTGATCTTGATCTTTGACTTGTTTAAGCTTTACTTCTCTGAATTACTTTGTGATCTTCTTTCACTTTGACTTTGCCATACGCTGATCTTTAGTCTCACATGCTCATATCTGTTGGAATCTGGAAAGCTTTGATGATGTATCTTCTTCTAATCTCCATAACGTTTAGCATTTGAAGAAGACATTGATTTTCAGAGATTGTGCGGAAGCTTTGTATGTAAACTTTCTTGATTTCTTCAGATATGTGAGTAAGGATATGAGCATGTCTTGCATCGGATACTTTGAGTCGTCATTCGCTATGATAGAACAATTTAGTCACCAACAAAAACATTTTGTTATGTAAAATCCACTTAATGTGTTCTAGAAAAACATTTTGTGAACACACAAAGGTTTTATATTTTGAAGGGACCGAGTATAGACGATACTCAATCTGGTCGGTTACATTAACCTCTGATTCCGTGAGGATCAATGATTACAGTATGAATACTGCACCTGTGATCAGATAGATTCATTAAAAGAACCTTCTTGACAGGTTTTCCGGCACGTGACAAGCTAGTTCCTCTAATACCTAAGTATCAGATTCCCTAATGTTCGCCGTTCTCTAGACCAGATGTCCGAAGACTAACACACTATAAGTATTTCTACTAATAGAATGGTAAAGAGTGAGTCAGTACAGTTACTATCTGCTGACTATACCGTACAATTCCTTTTTCAGCGTTTTACTTCTTAATACAATTAAGTACCGTAGAAGGCCTGTGGCAAAAATGATTTGAAAAACATTCGATGTGCTTATAAAATTTGTTTGGGGCACAAACGAAAGTTTAAATCAGAATGCTTCTGATGATGTTTTGAAATATATCCCGAAAGATATGAAGTGCCTTGGGAAATCCAAACTTGTACAAGTACATTTATGGAAATCCACTTCACTAGTGGGCGCAGTCCGAAGACCAGGCATGAGCATTCATACGAATACCCTGGTGGTACAACAACTCTTTCCTCAGCATTCCATAAGATCACTTTCACGAACATGAAACAAAAGATTCTTTGTCATTTATCAAGATACGTGTGTATAGCACAAACTTTTGGTACCTTGACATTTTTGATCATATTAACACTTATGCTCCCCCTACACATGTGCGTCGATAATCGAAAGATGTTTAGCACATGCATGGATAGGACTTAGCATTTTAGAATCAATCGAATCATTAATTATCCGATTAACATTTTAAGTCGCATTGTCTCCCCCGATCAAAAGTGTGAAACTCGTGAATAGTTTTGATCTAGAAGGTGGACTTAAAGCATATCGAGCTCCCCCTCAAGTTATGAGGCGAGCGAATTCAGCACATTTTATCAAGTGAATAATTGACACATAAACCTTAGATTTACCAAGACCAGAATGATAAAGCAATCTGTCTGAAGTTGTAAGCAGTAGGTCGTTTCAAACTTTCCCCAATAGAATCAGCAGTTGGTCCTTTTTGACCTGCAAAAACTGTTAGTAGTACTGATTCTCCCCCTCAAACTATGACCCGTGTTCTATTTAAAGATCTATAGTCACAGTCTGATTTGGTCATCCCGAACATGTTTAATAAAACAAATTGTTTATGAGAAAAATGGTTCGGGGTTTAGACAACTTCTTGTCTGTAAAGAAATAAAGCACTGAAACGTACACTAAATCTCTGGGTTAAGTCCGGGTTACAGTCTGAAATAACTGCAAGCCATTTGAGCGGGATGATAAGTATATTATCTGGACATGGTACAAGTATCCATACATCTAGACGTTCAAACTCATGAATTTCTTCCTGCATAGCCTCAATTCAGCATGAATGCTCTAAGGCTTGGTTGTAATTCTTTGGTGCAACATGAGTTAAGAATTCATTGAAGAAACACCACATTACGTTGGTTTCTAGCTGTTTCCTTGTAGAGACAGGTCGGTCTTTATCCCCAGTAATGATTTCAAGCGAATGTGCTTGAGTCCACTTTTGCACGTAAGGTAATTGGTTGTTGGGAGTAACATCGATATTGACAGAGTTGGAATAAGATGCTTCTGAACCGGTTTCAGGAGCATTATAGGAACAACCGGAGGTACTTGATGAGGTAAGAGGCTTTCAGTAACTGCAGGAGCGCCTTCTGAGATAACTGTTGTGGAAGGTGAACCATTGGCATTCTCGGGTGCCGGGGCAGCAGGAACATTAACCGGAGTTATCGGAACAACTGGAGGTATCGGAACAACCTCATCATCATCAAACCATTGAAACAAATCATCTACCTGTTTCTTTGTAGGAGGGACATGGTCTCCGCGCAAGCTCACCCTTATTTTTTATGTATCAATAAGTAAATATAAATATAAATACACAAAAAGGACCAGAATCTACGAGATCAAGTAAACCGGAAGCAGTATAGTGTGTTCCCGGGTCGTTATGTCCCAACGAGGCTGGAATGGAAAATCGAGAG